>CM047880.1:22420012-22462552 GCA_026212405.1 Petrea volubilis
ACTTCACCCTTTTATAAAAGGTTAGCAAACTTTTTTGAGGTATTTTTGATATGTTTTTGTTGCTGTAATTACTTTTATGCCCTTGGATACATTTTTCTCAAAAAGAAAAAAAACCTAAATAGGTGCTCCATCTTGAACTTCCCCATAGAATTAGAAAGAAGAAACAAAATAGAAGCAGAAAAAGAAAAAGAAACAAAATAGATGCAGAAAGAAGAAACAAAATAGAAGCAGAAAAACAAAATAAAAACAGAACATTGAATAAATAGCAGAGTTCATCTCCTGGGTAATAACACAAAAACAAAGAAAAAGAAAAGAGGAGAAGCAGAAAAAATCAATAGAAGAATGAGAGCAAGATCCGCCAAAATAAGGTGTTGTACGAGCTTTGCCGCACTTTCAACAACATCCTCCGTTCACCGTTGCTCGGCCTCTCTCTCCTATCGTTGATGCTGTCTTCTTCCTCATCTCAACTGCCGTAAATAACTCGGCGATTTTTGGGTCGATTTCTATTGGGATCTTCATCGAATTTTTGTTTTTTTTTTTGATAAATGGATTTTCATCGATTTTGCTCGTTGGGTTGGTTATGTTTTTGATATTAACAAAAAAAAATCCATTTATCAAAAGATTTTTGGGGGACTAATTGGGCTAATGCCAACTTCACGCTACTTCACAAACCCTAGAGGAATAAATTTGGGAAAGACTTTTGCCATAAAGAATCTGAGGGTGGATTTTGTTTGGATTCTAAGAGCACAAAATGGTAATTTCCAATCAATAATGGGGGCCAATTTTGTAAATGTGTGAGCCAGCTTCATGAAGGTTTATTTCATCCGCCCAAATTGGGCGGTCAAGTTATCCAGCCACAACCATTCATTGACCCGGGGCTCCGGGTTTATGGGGGTTTGTGACACCAAAAAAGTAAACACTTGGAAACTTGAGTTAAATTAAACAAACCACCATTAGCAAGTAAACGACTCCAAGAAGTGACAAAGTCTGCCAGCCAGGATACAAGGAAAAGCCGAAATACACACACACACATATATATATACACACATATATATAACAATATTCGTTCACCAGAAAAGACTTGATACCTTAGAAGTATTTGAGGCTGTTGAGAAGTGTATATGTCTGAATCCTCCAAAGATTGATTCAGGAAAGCATTTGCTTTCGCAACAATGTTATTACACTCAAGACTCCGTTACTCCACTTGTCCGACTGATGCTAAGCAGTTTTTGTCATCCCTCTTCCTCGTCATCCTGCTAAATCCTCAACTAACATCAGCGGATTTGTCTTTTGAACAGACAATTCTATTAAGCTTCAAACACCACTGGGGTAATCCACTGTCTCTAGAGTCATGGAACTCAACATCGTCCCCATGTGATTGGCGAGGAGTTGACTGCAGTTTTCGCCAAGTCATCACCGGCCTACATTTAGCTGACAAAAACATAAGTGGAACAATCCCGTCGACAATATGTCTGCTCGAAAACATCATTTCCATCGACCTGTCAAGGAATAACATATCGGGATATATACCCGTCAATCTATATAACTGCTCGACTCTGGAGAGTCTGGATTTGGCCTTGAATGTTCTATCTGGAACAATCCCTGGTGAGCTTTTTCTAATGGAAAGTCTTACGACGTTGTATCTTTATGGGAACAGACTGTCAGGTGAGATACCAACACCAATGGAAGCACACAGTTTAACCACTCTTGATCTCTCCGATAATCACTTGAAAGGATCAATCCCAGAAGATATAAGGAATCTAAGTAATCTTATAAGATTGGATCTATCTATAAATTCACTCAGTGGCGAAATCCCCCAGGGACTGTTCCAGATGCATAGACTGAACAATCTGTCAATGGGTTATAACAACTTGTCCGGTCAACTGCCAGCACAGTTGAATTTGTTCAGGTTAGAAGTGCTAAATCTTTCTCACAACCACATAAATGGTCCAATTCCCATAGGTTTAGGTGAATTACATAGCTTACTTACCTTGGATTTGTCTGATAACCAGCTATCAGGAGACATCATAGGGACCATATTTAATTTGGGTTGGAATCATATACTTCTTAGGCTTTGCTCCAACAAATTCTCAGGAAAGATTCCTTACGAGTTTGTGAACCGAAAGTTCGGTGAGAATTGCTTGGATCTTTCCAATCTCTGTTCTGACAACAGGACTGAGGGTCTACCAAGTTGTCCATCAAGATTGTGCTCTGATGACAGAATTGAAGGATTTCTAAACTGCAATACCAAGCATAAAAAATCCGAATCCAAGAGGCATGAGGTCATAATCATAGTGGAAACAGTTGGTTGTGGGGTTGTGGGGTTTGCAATACTTTACTACTCGGCAAGAAAATGCTGGGTCAAGAAGCGTGGCAAAGTGCCAGCAATGTCCAAGAAAATATGGCACCGTGGCCCTTCTCTGGAAGACAAAGGAGAGTGGAAAATGGTATCGTTTCAAAAGTTGAAGTTCAATAAAACTGAAATCTTGTCAAGTTTGACAGATGAGAACCTGATTGGAAAAGGGGGATCAGGAAAGGTGTATAGAGCTTTGATCAACCACACGGGAGATGCTGTTGCTGTCAAAAGTATATTGAATGCCATAAAATCAGACCACGCTCTTGAGAAGGAATTCCTGGCAGAGATTCAGACACTGGGGAATATAAGGCATTCCAATATAGTAAAGCTTTTGTGTTATATCTCAGGCAAGGGTTTGAATCTTCTTGTGTACCAATATTTCAAGAATGGGAGCCTTGATCAGTGGCTGCATGGTGACAAGAGAGAAGCATCGTCTGCAGGTAATATTAGTTCAGTCCCAAAATTGGATTGGCCTATGAGGTTGCATATTGCCATTGGGGTAGCACAAGGGCTTTGCTATATGCACCACGACTGCTCTCCACCTATCATTCACCGAGACATTAAATCCAGAAATATACTACTGGACTCAGAATTCAATGCAAAAATAGCAGATTTTGGACTGGCAAAGTTGCTTACCAGGCGTGGAGGTACAGAAATAGCTTCTGCTGTCGCTGGAACTTTTGGCTACATTGCACCTGGTATGTATTTTACACATTCGAACATCTAGAAATTATTTCATTTCTTGCAACTATGCCAAAACTTGCAAACCTTTAATCACAGAGTATGCCTACACAAAGAAGGTGAGTACAAAGAGTGATGTTTATAGCTTTGGAGTGGTTTTACTAGAATTAACTACTGGAAAAGAAGCTGTTACTCGAGGAGATCATATGAATCTAGCAGGACGGGCTCAATTACTCCACAGGGATACAAGTGCCCTTGTTGATGCAATTGATGATGAGATTAAGGAATCAGCTTACATGGATCAAATAGTTGCAGTTTTTCGTCTAGGAGTCCTTTGTACTACTACACCACCTTCTAATAGATCATCCATGAAGGAGTGTTTGCATATTCTTCAGAACTATAGTAACAAATTTTCTTCCTCTAGTCCAAGGGGCTTTAATGCTCTCTGATATCAAGCCCTGTTGGAATCGAAATACCTGTATTGCAGAAAATAAAATCAACAATAAATGAAAAGGAGAGCTTTTATACTTTGCTGTTATCTATCCTAAGATTTTGTATGTCGTATAAATTGTCTGATATTGATCATCTTTATCTGTTACCTAAACTTTTTAACACATTGTTATTGTTAAAAAACACTTCACAAACAGGAATAGTATTCAACAGTTCAGATTTTTGCACCAGATTCTAGTGAATGCAAACTTCTGGTGCATGGATATACAATCACATGCTTGAAAATCGATATTTTAATCTTTCCCAGAAATTTATAACACGTACCTTTTCACTTGGCACGCAAACGAGCAAGTGGAACCATGTAGTCAGTCTTTATGTTACAGTTCCAAAAAACATTTTACTTTCTGAACAAAGTTGAAAAATTACAGCAGCTCCATCTGCGCCTTCCGAACATGAATCCTAACTACATATGTCAAAATTTTGACAATATTGGAGCAGGATATGATGGATAAAGATCACGAGCACTGTGCTTTCTAGACTACCTCAAGCAACTGAGGTCCTGAAATAAAGTTCACCAGATAAAGATCATAACGAATAAGTTTAATCCCATGTAAGAGGTAAAAATCTATACCTTCGAACAGGAGATCTCCATCCATGTTGTCTTCCATGGCTATGTCCTCATACAGCAAGTCAAGAACTTGGAGAACTTCTCCTGCATCTCCAACTAACAAGTCACCAGAGTGAAACTCATGAAGGCGACCATCCATCTCAATCCAGCTACATCCTGGAGTTTTAGTAACACCCTTCTGTTTCATTAGGATTCTCATCCTAGCACAATCATCCCACCTCCTCATATCCGCATATATTTTTGATGAGATAATGTAGTTGCCAGAATTCAAAGGCTCAATTTCTAAGAGAAGCTGCATGACATTTTCACCAATATCTACATTTTTCAGCTTCTGGCAGGCGCCAAGCAATGCCCCTAATAAAATCTCATCTGGTTTTTGTGGCATTTTCTGAATGAAGTCCCAAGCTTCATAAACCCGTCCGGCACGAGACAGAAGATCAACCATGCATGAGTAGTGCTCAACTTTTGGAATCAGCCCAAAAAATGAGCTCATAACATTAAATAGTCGGCGCCCTTCATCCACCAAACCAGCATGAACACATGCAGAAAGCACCCCAATGAATGTTATGTCATCCGGACGTGCAGATGTTTCTTCCTCTAACATGCGTTGAAACAGGGCAAGTGCCTCTTCTGCTTGGCCATGACAAGCATGTCCAGAGATCATTGTGTTCCAAGAAACCTCATTTTTCTGAGGCATGTTTTCAAAAACTCTTGATGCATATTCCAAGTTCCCACACTTGGCATACATGTCAACCAAAGCTGTAGCGACATAAATGTTATGTTGAAGTCCTCTTTGTGATGCATATTCATCAATCCATTTCCCCATATCCAGAGCACCAATTGAAGCGCATGCAGAGAGAACAGCAATCAATGTAATCTCATTAGGTTCAGGCCCAGTCTCCCTCATGGCATTAAATAATGAGAGAGTTTCATCTGACTGACCGTTTTGTGCATACCTGTCATACATTAAATTTACAATCACCAAAACTGAAAATGAGTGCTAAAACAAAAGCAATCAAAAAGACTTGTGACATGAGAAAATGGGTAACAAGACAATAGGAATATCCAAAGGAGAAAGACTGTAAACAGTATACTGACCCGGTAATCAAGGCGTTCCAAGTGACTACTCCTTTCGTCTGCATGCAATTGAAAACCGTCCTTGCTGACTCCAATTCCCCACACTTCCCATACATATTAATCAAAGCAGAACCGATATAGGAATTAAGTTCCATTCCTTTGTCTATTATATACTCCTTGATCCACCTCCCCAAATTCAAGTCCCCTAAGTCCCCACATGCCCCAAGCACACTAACGAGCGTCATCTCATCAGGTTCCAATCCCATCTCCCTCATTTCCCCAAACATTTCCACTGCCTCGCCAGCAAAACCCAACCTCGAATATCCCGAGATTATCGAATTCCATGACACTGAATCCCTCTCATCCATTTCATCAAATACTTTCCGTGCAAAACCCATCTCTCTACACCTTGAATACATAGTGATCAACGAGTGAGCCACGTGAAAATCCATAAGCAGCCCACTTTTCACAACCTCACAGTGGACTGAACTTCCCATTCTCAAATCTAAAAGATTCCCGCAGGACATAAAAACAAATGGGTACGTGAAATTGTCCGGCTTTACGCCTAAAGATTTCATTCTGAGAAAAAAATCTACAGCAATAGCAAATTTTTGCCATGTGGTTGCAAAAGCCCTGATCATTATGTTGAACGCGTAACTGTTAATGGGTATTTGGTGGAAGAAACGGGTGGAGTAGCTATAGTCTTTTAGGTCAATAATCCTGGAGAGTAAGAAATTGGGCATCGGCATTTGAACGGAATGAACGAGCATTTGGGAGTGAATTTGCTGCACTGATTTGATTGATTTGCTCTGTTTCAAGAAGTGTAAAAGCTGATTGACGAGTTTTTGCTCTTGCCACTGTGGGGTTCTGCTTCGAGCGATGAATTGGCGGGAAATCTTGGTGCGTAAACTCATTGGTTGGCAAGAGAAACTGCAGGGCCTCGTTTCTATACCGGAAGGCCCTTCATATATATATATATATACTAGCAGGGTGGGTACCGCGCACTGCGCGGTAATTAATGCCCGGTAACATTAATAATAGATTTTCATGGACATTAAACTTCAGATACTTGTGTATCATGATTATTTGTTTTTTATAGTTTATGTAGGAATGTGATTATTGTATATATGAACTTAAATTAAAGTATTGTTTACTGATATCAATGTAATCATATATGTATGAGAGCAATTTTTTATGTGCATTGTTGATCGTAAAACGTAAATATAACAATCTGAAAAAAGTAATTTCAAATTTATGCCACAATATTTAAGCAATATATTAAAAAATGTGAAATGAAAATTAATAGTTATGGTCTTTTATATTATACATAATGTTTCATATGTTTGTCTATATATTAGTTGAACATTCACTTAAATATGAACAAGGAATAAGAGTCAATGAGTTGTACAAGAACAAAAATACAAAAGATAATCTAAAAGGGATTTTGTTCAAAGAGGCCATTCAATACAATATTTTGAGACTCGACAAATTTTCTTAGATGTCTACATAATCATGTATTTATATGATTTGTTAAATCGGGATTGCATGAACCTTAAACAGAACAAAAAGTCAAGCTAAGGATTATAAATAAGAACTATTTTTGTCATTTCATTATTATTATTATTATTATTATTATTATTATTATTAGACTTTATTTTGTGGTTTTTTTTTGTGCATAATTATTTTTTAAAAAGTTGTATAAAAACCCAGAGAAGGGTATTTACCAACCCTAATGTTATTTAACTCCGCCGTCTTACTCCTTCTTCTCATTTCTCTTTATTTTTTCACATAAACCCTACTGTGGTTTGTGCGATTTGGCTCCTAACATTGTTGTTGTTCATCAATCTAGTTTCAGATCGTCGTTTTCAATACCCTAATGTTATTTCACTCCGCCGCCTTACCCCTTCTTCTCGTTTCTCTTTCTTTTTTCACATAAACCCTACTGTGGTTTGTGCGATTTGGCTCATACCATTGTTGTTGTTCATGAATCTAGCTTTAGATTGTCGTTTTCTCATATCAAGAAAGTTGTAACACTTTTGATGGTAGCAGTGTTTCACACGTCACCAGCAGTCATGACATTACTTTCGTTTCTCATAAGTTTTTACCTTTTATTAAGTATTTTCTTTTTTATGTTAGCTTATGTATATTATATAACTTCTGATGTTTTAGTTTTTTTATCTCTGTGTTGTGTGGGTTTAATCATCAGTACTACGCTTTATTTAATAAATCTATGAAGTTATCAGTTAAAAAAAAAATTGCTACATTTGCTTTTGTAGTTTTTATTCTAGCTTCTGTCATTTTATTCATGTCAGTATGTGAACAACCTGATGATGTTTTGATTTTATGCCATGTTCTTGAGGTTTGCTATCTTACGTTGCATTTGACTGTGGAATTGTGGTGATTGGTAGAAATTAGAAAATAAAGTTGAAAGATTGATGATACAAATGAGATAAACAAGTTTAAAGCAATGAAAAAGTGGGGGAAAGAATTTGCAAATAATCTTAGCTCATTGTTAGATATTGTGTTAATTTGAATATTGTAGAGTTTGCATTGAGTTGGTTTATGATAAGACAAATTGCAATTTATCGTTAAATTGTTAGAAAAAGAATTAATTATCTGACAAACAAAGGGGTTTAACTTAAAAATTTTTGTAGTATAAAATTCGATGTTGTTAATTTGACGTGTTGAAGACAGGAGGAAAAAGTATAGGTGTAAATATTATTCATATTTTTCAAGTATAGAGCAACAACAAAACTTGAAATGTGGCGATCGGTAGAAAACTAATGTTTTGCAATTGAAGTCAATAATGAAAAATAAAAATTGGTGTGCATGAAAAAAATTTTCTTCGTATTTATCAAAACTTCTGTGAGTAATGTTTGATAAAAAATTGTGAAGCACAAAAAGTTATGAACTTATATATTACATGCAGTGTTTTATAAGTTTGAATATATATTTGACGTGGCCTTGTTTAAGTATTAACTATAGCAAATACAAAAGTTAGAGGTTTGCTTAACTTCAATACATATTTACATAATCACATATATATATGATTTGCTAAAGTTGAAGTCACTTTGGAAGGATATCAGATTTGGAAGAACGGCCGACATTGTGTTCAGAGCTGGAAGATTCAATTTCATCAGATTGAACATGAATAGCAGCAGAGCCTACAAGATGATGAACATAAGAACAAGTATGTTAATCTATAATTTATAAATAGGAGAGAAGTTGTATAGAAAAGTAAATATTGTTGGGTTTTCAACTTAATAAAAGTTGTTGAAAGTTGAAGTAAAATGGTTTGTATATTTACTTGAGCTTTCTTCGACATGTGTTTTTGATGAAAGTGAGTCGGCCTCAATTAATGAAGAAGCAGTGTAGTAGTATTCAATTCCATAATTGGTGGGGGCAAGTCTTTTTTTGATTTGGATAATAAAGTCTTTTTCATTTAAGCAGGCATTAATGGAATTGTAATCGACTTTTTGGTCCTGCATTGTAAGAAAGTTAAAAAAGGAAATTTTATTATAAGAAATGCATGAGAATGTATACAATGAATGTTATATATAAGCTCACGGGATAGTATTGTAACCTCATCATCGAGCTTCATTAATTCGAGTGCTGTTAAAGATAGAAGCTTTTCAGCATGATCACCAAAGACAACAACATCTAATTGTGCTGAGGAATCAGAAAGTGTGATTGTAAATCTTGTTCTGAAGATTGAGGAAATTAATTTTTTGGTTAGTAATAGTTGAAAAAATTTTAAGTAATACAAATTGAATAAAAGGTAAAAGAAAATAAACATAAAACCTAGGCTTTGCAATTGATTCCGCACGACAGAAGTTGCAAGTAATGTTCCAGTCGAATTGAGCCTTCGTCGCTTTGAAGCAAGCATTACAAGTCATGTACCAGAATTGTTGCTCCACATGTAGAATCTTTGCTTTTGATTTAACCCAGAATTTGTCGTGCTAAGCATATGGAAAAGAGTATGTAATGTAAATATATGAACATGCTTAAATATCTAATAGATTGTGTATGGTAATTTGTATCTTCAAAGCAAGTACATATTAAATAAAAATGGAAGGGTTATTGGGAAGTTTGGTTGGCTTTTTGGTCATGTAATGAGAATAAACTCATATATAAGTATATTTAAGACAATGAAGGAATTAACTTACATCATTGTTGGTTGTAACATTAGCAAGAGATGAGTAGTTGTCATATGGAATCAGTGAATCTGGGATTGTATGCTTCAGATATTTTTTTTCTCTGACCAGCTCAGTGAGAAGTACATAATTTTTTGCACGCCTGTGGTGGGCATAAAATTTAATGATAATGAAAATATATATATTCCTTATGAAAAAATATTTTATGGAAAGAAATTATATTAGAAAAATAGATAATTTACCAAGTCCTTAAAACTTGAGTTTCAGGATATGATGGATTGACAATAATATTAGCAAGACCTTTTGCAGAGAGCGATATACCTAAAGCGCAAATAATTTTAGTGTATGTTTTTATAGAAATAGATATAGAAAGATATATTTTCATATAAAGTAAACAAGAGACCATAATAATCAGAAACACTGAGTCTCGTTGCTGCAATTATGGGCATTTTATCTGATGCATCTATAATGGGCATGCCTTCACTGGGTACGATTTCATCCCACAGAGTTAGCACCATGGGCTTTGTCCTATAAAGTAATTATGCGTAAACAAAACGTTAAGTAGGAAGAATTAAAGCATTTAAAAATATATTATAAGAACAAGGAAGGAAAAGTACACGTACTCATCATTCACAACAACAAATTCTTGAATAGTTGACGTGCCAAATTTTGTTGGGACATCTCTTGGCTCAAGTTTGTCGATGACAATAGCCAAAATATCTGCCGATAAACAAATATATAAGTTTGGAAGGCAATTTATTGGCTACTATACATTATATAAGGAATAGTTATGTAGATATACCAATGAGAGTTTTAGTATTTAGAAGAGGCGGAATATCAACAAACATGGTAAACAGGGGAGCTCCAAGTTCTCTCGGGAGTGAATCATTTGTGACATGTCGAACAACAGTGGTTATGTTTATGGTCCATTGATATATGTGCGGGACCATTCTGAACTTTGGATCGACAAATGTCACTTTTGCATTAGATATAAAGTATGTTTCTTGGAGCTGAAGAACATTTTGCATTAAAGCTATGTCTGGACTATATATCACAGCCTGGACTTTAGTTTCCTAAAAAAAAAAATTAGTTTGAGTTGAGAATTATAGCTTAATGATAAAATGCATTTATAAATACATAATGAAAATGTAATCGATAAAAAGAACATACATCTTTATCGATGAATATAAATCTCTGATACTTTTTTGGGGTTGATTGTGATTGTCGAGGACTGAGCTTTCGGACAATGAGTACTTTGGCTGTCCAAGTCCGTGTGTTTGGTGTAATCTCAGCAATAGGTAGCAGAGCTCGATGCATTTTTTTATTGATGCTATAAAAAAGATTGTACTTTTTCATTAGTTAATAGCAGTATTAAGAGGAGCATGTATCAACATAGAGGAGTTATAGTGCGGCGATTTTAATGGTGAGAATTAGTTATTTAAATATGAAAATATGTGTGCAATACAAATAAATTTAAAATGGTTGGAATTGATAATCATGAGAATATTAAAATATTCGTTATTAATAAAATTTGCAGGAGTGAGTGTTAAGGTTAGGTAGAAATGAGAAAAAGCTTTTTATTGAAAGTTATTTAGATAGGATAAATATTTCTAGGTAATGGACAAAGAATATATGATAGGTATGTTAGTTAATGAATATAAATAAAGAATAGAATTTGTAGCGAAGAAAAAAAACTTAAAGAAATATTCACAATAGAGTAGTAGATAAGAAGAGCTTTATGAAAAAACTCGTAAATTGGTGTATATGTCATGTAGAATTTAAATTAAGCAGAAAAATGTATATGGAAATTAGAAAGAGTGACATATGTAGAGTTTAGGTTGTATGACTGGTTTAAAAATTAAATAGTAAGAAGGCTGCAGATAATCAAATGGATATACATAGATGTATATAATACTGACCTTTTTTTTTTTAAGAAAGCCGTTATTTGTGTATAATGAACATAACAAGGTGTCCTTTTACAACTGATGTGCAAGTTGCAAAATTTCTTTATAAACAATATTTCTAGTCAATGTGACATTTGTGTCTTCAACAGTTGGAGGATATATAAGAACTTTGACAGAAGCTCCATTTTTTGCTCGAGAAAGAGCAACATATAATTGACCATGACTAAAGATCGGCTCTCTTAAGTAAATACCAACAAAATCTAAGGTTTGACCTTGAGCTTTATTAATAGTCATTGCAAAGCATAATTTGACTGGAAATTGTGTTCTGACAAAAGGAATTAGGCATTTTTGCTTGTTTGAAGATTCTAAAGGTATTCTAGGAATAAATGTTTGCTTTCCTTTAAAGTGGCCTGTTGCAATTTCAGCATGAATTACTTATTGCCCGAAATTTTGACAAATTAATCGTGTACCATTGCACAGACCTTCAATAGGATTTATATTCCTCAATAGCATAATCGGACAACCAACCTTTAAAGTCAATATATGGGGTGGTAGACTAGATGTGGTCATAGAGTTCAAAAAATCCTCATATTGACCTTGGTGTGATGGGTCACAAGCTTTGTTAAAGCTAATAAATTCTTTTGGTTGTCCAGGAATTTTGTTGATCAAAATTTGATTGATTTCATCAACATAATCATTTTTTGGTGCTAAAATCAACCTATTTATCACTAATGAAGGACTGGAGAAGAAGAGGTCCAGGCATGGGAAGACTATTTGAATTAAATCATTTAATAATTTTTGGGACTCCACAAAAGGCAATAGCATGCTATTTGGAATTTGAATTCTATCATCAATGACTTGAGGTTCAGTACCATCACCGACTCTAAGCAAAAAATTGGTGAACATTGGATCTTCTTTAGCACGCATATTTTCTCGCAAAAATAGCCTTTCAACATATTGGTTCAATGAAGAACTTGCAAAACTTGCATCAATCATGTCTTCTTTGTTTCCTCCAACTACAACTGGCGTAATTTGTCTATAATCACCTCCAAAAACAATAACTTTAGCACCAAAAGGGACGTATGAACCAGTTATATCTTGCAAAATATCATCTAAAGCCTCAATTGTTTGCCTTTTAGCCATCGAGACTTCATCCCAAATTATTAATTTCGCACTCAACAACAACTTAGCAAGAGTGGTTTGTTGACTTATTCTACATTTTGTTTTCCCATCTATATCTATAGGTATATTGAATCGAGAGTGTGCTGTACGACCTCCGGGCAGAAGCGCTGCAGCTATACCAGAAGTTGCAACAGCTAATGCTATGTTACCTTGTGATCGGACATCAGCTAAAAGAGCACGATATAAATAGGTCTTCCCACTTCCGCCTGGGCCATCTACAAAATAAATACCACTTAGATTAGAATAAATTTTTTTGGTAATAGTATTAAATGCATACATTTGATCATTATTTAATGTTTGAATTGAAAGTAAGTCAACTTCTGGTATTTCGATATTTTGTTCATGGTTAAATTCTCTTGTATATTTATCAATATCGAAAAAGTGGATTGGAGAAGAAGTTAGTTGGAAGTCTTTCAAAGATTTGCCTAAGTTCTCCAAAAATTCATTGATTTGTTTTAATACTGTGAGCTCAATTTTATGATTTGAGAAATGTTGATCATTGCGGAAATCTTCAGACATGGCACATTTGAATTTTTCCCACAATGTTTTTGGGTTTGATGGAGAACAATAAACCAAAATAGTAGCAAAAAGCCTTCTTAAACTATAAGGCATTTGATATTGACTTGCTTCTTCAAGGCATTGTTCTAAAGAATCATCTGACTCTAGAAAATCTAAACTTGCAGCTGCATTTCGGAATATATGGTGGCATGTGCCAGAAACAATTTTCAAAAAATCAAAAGATATTGGGCATCTAATATTTTGTAATAGAATTCTCAAATAATATCTTTCACCTTCAATAGGACTGGCATTAACAATTCTACCAATAACAATGCCATTTTTTCTAGGTGTCCAGATTTTATCTTGAGAATTCCATACAAAATATTGAGGGAACTCTTTGTATAGCAAATTCAAACTCTTTGCCCTTTCATCATGAGCATTCATGTAAAAAAATTCTGTGAGCATTGTTTTTGATGCTATTGGGT
Organism: Petrea volubilis; assembly: GCA_026212405.1. Lineage (NCBI taxonomy): Eukaryota > Viridiplantae > Streptophyta > Magnoliopsida > Lamiales > Verbenaceae > Petrea > Petrea volubilis. The sequence goes on from CM047880.1 coordinate 22,433,428, forward strand.
TAGAAACTACTTGCTCTAAAGTTTGGGTACATCTAAATGATATATATTGATAATTAGGAATATGCAGTTGTAAAGTAATAACAGAAGGATGTATTTCACTCATTGAAAAACCAAATAGCCTCCAAGCTGATTCTGGAGCTGCGATCCATCTAGCTGATTGGAATTGCTTAATTTCATCGTAAACGGTAGACGAATCATTTGCAACAACATTGTAAGCCACTCGATCATGTCCTTTATATATGTACTTATATAAGTACTTAACTAATTTTATATCAGAGCAAATTTCCACATTAATATGACAATCAAACTTTGCTATTAAATAAGGATAATACGGTACAACCCAACGATTGTCAAGAATTTTTTTTCTGACCGAAGCAATCATTCCATTGTTCCTTCTTCTATAATTAGGGTATGAATTCTTTTCATGAGATGTAATATCACAAAAATCTTTTGGATAGTGATTTTTACATGAACCATTTCTCATACACACAGAATTTATATTGAAGTTACCACAATGGCCATGCATCATATGTTTAACAACCAAAGAATATAGATAAGGGTGTTTGGTTTTATCAGGTAATTCTGCACTTATAAATTTATCATATGCATCTGGAGATTTGATTTTATAAGTGGCTTTCATTATTAATAACCAATGTGCATGAGGCAGGCCTCTCTTTTGGAATTCAATAACATAAGTATAAGCTATAATATCTCCAAGAAGTTTTTTATTTATCAATTCATCTTTGAGTTCTTGAAGTCTAGCTCTAAATGCTCGAGCTATCAAATCTGGTCGGTTTTGGGCGGATTCATGCTCAAGTTTATTGACAGTGATCTCTGCCCAATTTGGGTTGCAAGTTATTGTGAGAAAGATATCTGGTTTGCCATATTTCTGGACTAAGGTCATAGCATCCATGTATCTTTTATGCATATCGCGAGGACCTCCTATAAAAGATGCAGGCAGAATAATGCGTTGGCCAATTTTGTTAGGGTCATTTTCACCATGTATACCAAGACTGTCTATTATGCCCTGGAGAGATTCCATTCTAGCTTTTTTCTGTCGTTGTTGAAGACGGTAGTAATCTAGTCGTTGGATCTCTACCTTGATATACATATCATTTAAGTATTGCTGCAATAGTCTGCCAGAGTGTAGTAATATTGAATTGTCTCCTGGACGTATTTGTAGCCTATAACAATAGTATTCTCGAGCAGATACAAAACCCTTCTTATGTGAGAATTTTTGCATCACTACAAGTAACAAAGAGAAGGTATATTTAAGAGAGATGATAAGCTAATGTAGTAAAAGCAAAATTGAAGTATGTTGAACATAAAAAAAAAGTATCTGAAACACATGCCTGCTGCTTCTGACTCGAGCAATTGCACACCAGAAGAAACATGTGAAGGGTCAGTTAAATGCTCACCATCACAAACTCTTAATCTTTTTCTGGGAGCCGATATCTCTACTTAAGGTAGAATGATCCTTTTGATACCTACATGCCATCCAGGTTCACCAAGAGCAAATAACAAAGGGTATTGCAAAGGATCGTAGCATCCATAGTAATATTGTACATTTTGGCTTTGACCAGATTTTGTATATACTCTAATATCTCGGCATTGAGATTCGTTAGAGTGGTCTAAGTCTTGCCAAATTGCTGCTACTTGTTCAACAGTAGGAACATTATATGTGCGTTGGTCTAAGGCAGGATCAGTTCTTAAGAGTATTTGACATTCAGGCAAATGCTGGTTTTCTCGCAGTGAGCGGAAAAAAATAGAGTATGGATTATCTTTTAAAAGTTTCATAATCAAGACCACTAATTCTTCTTTCAATTTATCAGAGATGGCCATGCGATTATTTACCTCATTTTCCACATCATGAAAATAAAGCTGTAAATTTGTTGGTTTACCGTCAGTGGGAATAAGATCATTAATGAAGTGATAAACCATTCCTTGGACTTTAAATATGTACACATTCTTATCATTACGACAAAGGTTTTTATCATACATAACTCCAAGAGAAGTGAAAGCAAAATTATTATTGTATGTATGGGAATTGGCTCTGAAATGTACAGAAATGTCTGAATCTCCAAGGAATAAATTCCTTAATTGCTCGGGGGCATCTAGAGAGGAAAGTAACACTTGACCTTTAGAACAACAAAAACCAGGAGGTTCTCGATGGAACCGAATTGCATCACAATGTATGCATGAGGGTGATTCTGGAAGACACCATGTATGATCAATGATATGAAGAAGACGTTGGAAGCCAATAGATGTCGAATCTAGAAGGACGGCTTTGTTCATAAATGGTACGAATCCTTCTTTATTACCTTTAGAATAGAAAAGAAAAAACAAAACAAACAACAATGGAAGAACAAAAACATTAAAATCTTTAAAGATATAAGATGGAAATATATATATGATGGTGAAGATAATATGTTGATTTATTACCAGCTGTATAGTGGATGATTTCGTCCTCGGGAGCCTCTAAATCTATAGGGGGATCAAACGAAGGAGGTTCATTCAACAATGCAAATTCGAGTATTTCATTTTCTACTTGGGTGTCAGCTTCAACGAAATATTGAGATGAGCTACTGTACTGAGCTGGAACAGAGTTAGAAGAGCAACCAACTTCTTGTCTTGTTAAATCAAGATGACGCGGAGCAGTAGTTGGTAATATTCTTCTAATTGATTTTTTTTGTGCATAAGTTGCTCTACGACGGGCGTTAAGTTCATTTTTTTAGCAATAGACATTTGATTATAAGCTTCTCTTCTTTTTGCATTGTATTGCGCTCGTTTGGATATCATATGATTTGGTGTGCCTTCATTGGGCTCCATGTATTATAAAGTGGACAAGAAGTATTATACTCTACAGAAAAGACATAAGAAGATAAGAGCTAACTAAAACAAAGCACATGTTGCATAATAATAGGCACAAAATAAATGTAAGTAGGCAAATGAGAGGCTTGATAGGAAAAATTGAATATATGCAAGTAAATGAAAGGTTTGATATGAAAAATGCAATTATGAAAAGAAAGTGACAATGAAAAATGATAGACAAAGGAATTTAATTATTAGGCAAATTAACAGAAAGTACTTACAAACTGCAAGATATTAAGGAATTGAAGAAGCTTGTTGCAATAAGATCTTGACTGCAAAGACCCCTGTATTTTGTATAGATTGGGAAGATGAGAAAATAAAACTGGAACCTTAATTATAGAAATGAGACAAACAAATTGAAAGTAATGAAAAAGCTGTGAAAATAATTTGTAAATAACGTTGCCCATGCTTAAATGTTGTGCTAATTTGAATATAATAGAATTTGCGTTGAGATGCATTATTTTGAATAATTAATGAAGGTAACATAAAACAAAAGGTGAGATTATAAAATCTATAGAGTGTGATTTACTGACAAATATATATATATATATGTGTGTGTGTGTGTGTGTGTGTATACGAATTAGCAAATGGAAGCATTTGTATTTTTATGAAATTAAATAAAAATCAAAATAAATAAATCAAAATTATAAGATGGTAAAGATATTTTTTTTAATTATTACTATGTTTTATAATCTGGATTCGTATTGTTTGCGATTGGATCAGGTTATTGAGTTTATAAGGTAAGTAAAATTATTTGTGTGGTGAAATTAGTCGAACATAAATAATTGTAATTAATTGCCTTTGAGCCCTAAAAATTTATAAACTGTTTGCTAATAAATTGTCTTTACGCACAGTGCAAACTGAAAAGCTAACATGTACATAAATGTGATTATAAATTTGATGAAGCATGAATAATAATATTAATTTTAGTAATTAGTCAAGTATTTTCATATAAAGTCAACATTGGTAAAACCAAAACACATGGGTATGAAAATGCAAAAATTCATACATATTGATATAAAAATATTAAATGATATCTTCATTGTTTAGATTACCTGAATGTTAATATTATATTGATTTAACTATTTTCATATGAAGACTTATATACATATATATGCAATTATGAAAAGAAAGTGACAATGAAAAATGATAGACAAAGGAATTTAATTATTAGGCAAATGAAGAGAAAGTACCTACAAACTGCAAGGTATTAAGGAATTGAAGAAGCTTGTTGCAATAAGATCTTGACTGCAAAGACCCCTGTATTTTGTATAGATTGGGAAGATGAGAAAATAAAGCCCGAAGCTTAATTATAGAAATGAGACAAACAAATTGAAAGCAATGAAAAAGCTGTGAAAATAATTTGTAAATAACGTTGCCCATGCTTAAACGTTGTGCTAATTTGACTATAATAGAATTTGCGTTGAGATGTATTATTTTAAATAATTAATGAAGGTAACATAAAACAAAAAAAAAATTATAAAATCTACAGAGTGTGATTTACTGACAAATATATATATATATATATATATATATATATGTATGTGTGTGTGTGTGTGTGTGTACGAATTGGCAAATGGAAGCATTTGTATTTTTATGAAATGAAATAAAAATCAAAATAAAAAAATCAAAATTATCAGATAATAAAGATAGTTTTTTTTTTTAATTATTACTATGTTTTATAATCTGGATTCGTATTGTTTGCGATTGGATCAAGTTATTGAGTTTATAAGGTAAGTAAAATTATTTGTGTGGTGAAATTAGTCGAACATAAATAATTGTAATTAATTGCCTTTGAGCCATAAAATTTTCTCACCTGTTTGCTAATAAATTGTCTTTACGCACAGTACCATATTAAAAGCTAACATGTACGTAAATGTGATTATAAATTTGATGAAGCATGAATAATAATATTAATTTTAGTAATTAGTCAAGTATTTTCATATAAACTCAACATTGGTAAAACCGAAAAGCGTTGATAAGGGTTTTTAACTTGTTCAACTGAATGAAGGAGATATGTTATGCTTCTATTAAAGAGGAATGCGTTGAGAAAGCGGATGGACAGCGGGTTTGCGGGGATGACCGGACGGAGTGTGTGATATTAGGCTAGGGATTGGGAACATTTTGCCAAATTTTGTGAGCTTCTGTTTGATTCTACTTTGCAAAAAAAGCATAAAACATAAACATCTATTTGTGCGAGGAAATTAATGAGCCGACTTGCCTCGAGAAATTAAGTGGGAGATGGAGCATAGGGCGAGCTGAAACGGGTTGGTCCTCTCGGCTGTTTGCTTTGGGAAGAAGTTTGATTTGATAATGAAGAAGAAGAGAGAAATGAAGGACTTTAATCAAAACGGAAAGATAAAATTGATGTTGACATTGAAATTATTGTATGATGTATTTTTCAAAATATGAAATCTGCGAAGAAAAAAAAAAGAAGAAACAAGACAGAGAAGAAAGAAGCAAGAAGACAAAGAACAAAAAGAAAAAACAAAAACATGATTGAGCTGAGAAGAAAAAATAAAGAAGAAAGCAACAAAGAAGAAAAACGCAAGAAGACAAAGAACAAAAAGAAAAAATCAAAACATGATGCGAAGAAAAAAGAAAGAAGAAAGAAGACAGATAAGAAAGAAGAAAGAAGACAAAGAACAAAAAGAAAAAAAAAACATGATGCGAAGAAAAAAGAAAGAAGAAAGAAGACAGAGAAGCAAGAAGACAGAAGAAAGCAGACAAAGAACAAAAAGAAAAAACAAAAACTTTATTATCTGCGAAGAAGAACGCAAGAAAAAATAAAGAAGAAAGCAGACAAAGCAAAAAAAACAAAAACACAAACAGGATTGAAGACAGAAGATAGAAGACAAAGAAAAAAAAAAAAAACAAAAACAGGATTGATCGAGAAGAAAGAAGAAAGAAGAAAGCAGACAAAGCAAAAAACACCATAAACAAAAACAGGATTGTGATACAGCGTCGTTTTGTCATAAGAGCAATAATCCAGTGCATTTGTTGGCATCCGAGAGCGTGCAACCGGACGACGAAATCGATTGCTAACGTGGAGACCTTCGCTCTTATATATAAGAGTAATATATATATATATATATATATATATATAGAAAGTATAATTTAATTCCTAATATGATATAATAATTTAACATACATGAATATCGTACTTATATGTGGCTATATATGTATTTGTAAATGAATTATAATTATGTTTATCGTATAAATTTATATATTACTAATATATATGTATATGTAAAACTTGTGTTGGATCGGGACTGGATTTTAAATATAAGACATGTGGCTTGACTCAAATCCGTTTAGATCTCTTAAACTTGACTCTAACTGGCTAGATTTGGGGTTGGACCCAGATCCATTATCATCCCTAGGGTGTTTTCTTGATTGACAAGCCCCAACCAGGAGTAAAACACATTTTATATTCCTAAAATAAAAATTCGTTTGGATAGGTTTTTTTCAAATAAAAAGTATTTATTTTTTTAAAAAAAAGTACTTTAAACAAAAAAATTTATATTTAGACGAGCTTTTTAAAAAATAGATAAAAGACAACAAAAAGCCAAAATAGGCTTTTTTTTTATTAGAGTGGCTTCAAATAGAAGTACCTTTTAAAATAATTTTAATTATTATATTTAAACGTAAAATTATTTGACTTTAAAAAAAAATGCACTATCATAAAAAGCACTATTCAATAGATTATTTTTTTAAACACATCCAAATGGACCGTAATCATTTAGATACACTTTTACCCTAAAAAATAAAAATTAAACTTAGCACCTTCAAAATAATCTTGTTTTTTTTTGGGTGAATCCTTCAAAAGTATATAGTGTTGCATTTTACACCATCACATATTGTCCGGCAAAAAGGACTAGTTCCAATGGCACTATACACCCTCAAATTTCCCTATTTTAACACTTTGGACCCCTGTGTAACCAAATTCGACCCTTCAGGCCTCCAAACTAGAATTAAACTGGCACGTCCCACTACCTTAACTTTTATAGCTTAAAATTTTCAAAAAGAACGTCAACATTATGAATAACACTTTCAATTTTAATAAGTTGGACTCTACATACAATTTTTTTTGAATTTTTTACTGGATAATAAAATTAAATGCAAAATTAATTTTCAATGTTGAATAAGTTAGATATTCTTCTTCTTCTTCTTCTTTTTTTTTTTTTTAAAGAATGGATTGATATATATATATATTTGATCTAGCCTCACTGACACATTATTTTAAGCTAAAGCATCCACAGTTATGAACAATTAAAAATACTTTTTACTTAATAGACATACTATCATCAAGTTAATATAAAAATTCAGTTTCTCGGATATAAATAAATAGTTTTAAGACGCACAAAATATATTATTATTGATAAAAATCGATCAATTAAAGCGTCCTGCAAAATCAACTTTCATTATAGCACAAATTTGATTTATACAAATCTAACTAAATATATAATAAATATAAAATATTTCGATGCGGCTAAACTCTATGCGAACTAGAATTTCCCCTACACGAGTGATACATTAAGGACTCGAGGCCAAAATTGTCCAATAATTTAACGTAACTCCGGCGACATCGCCCGCCAGACACAAAACCTCAAAATTTGTTTAGCTCGCCGTGTCACGGTTGACGTTGCTTTCAATCCACAAAACAGTTGTAAAAATATCTGAAAATTTTCCGAAAAAATCAAAACGGAAACCAACGACTGATGCTCTCTCGCCTCTCCCCTCTCCTTCGCACCCTTACCCCTCCTCTACCCTTATCAATGGCGGCGCGTGTTCTTACACGCGCGCTCCCCGCCGCAGTGGCTCTCCCTTCGAACCTTCCTTGTCTGCGTCCTACTCATTGTTTTTATGTAACGACGTCGTATTCGGGGACTTCCTCTCTTTTCGGGAGGAGGATATTTGGTAGGGATAGCAACTCGTGCATCGCGCGTCGATTCGGGGGTAAAAATGGCGTTGTCGAGGCGGCGGCGCAGCGGCGGGGATACCGGAAACTCAGGAGCAGAAGAGTGGCGGCGAAGAAGAAGAGTAAAGAGAAGGAGCTGGAACTGAGTGTGAAGATTTGCCTCGAAGAACAATTGCCCGAAGATCCTGAAATTATGGTATTATTTCAATATTTGGAAGCGTTGGAGTACTATCAATTGAGCTCCGCGTACTGTGGTGTTTTCAGCATGAATGTTAATGTGCTCTGTCTTGCTGCCTTTTCAATATGCGTCTAAAGTGTTCCGTATAATGTATTAGTAGTGTCATCCTTTGCAGTTATGTATATTTGGTGATTTGTCTGATGCGTTCCAATCCGCGGTGCTGCATTTTTATCACACCGTTGAATGCTATTATTGTGCGCGGTTTTTGTGTGTATGTATGCTTGTATGTGTTGCGTACCTGTTTAGGAATAGGAGCGCACATGCCGTATGCATTTCTCAGAGAGAGAGAGAGAGAGAGAGAGATATTTACTTACCATCCTCAAATTTAGGACATTATCTATTTGTAGAATCTGCTTTATGAAATGAAGATCGATCCGACAAGAAGCTGGTGCAAAATGTCAAGTTAAGATCTAAATAGAAAGTTGTTTCTATGGTATGGGCTTTTCCACTTTGTTCACTTGCCAAAACATTGGGAAGAAGAAGCTGAACCGGCGCTTCCTGTCATGTGCGGCGACATTCTTCTGAATGTCCATCCATTTCTCAATTTTTATTTTGTAATCTTGTTGTATTGTGTGATGCAAAGCTGCTAAATATAAATGTATATTCAAGGGACTTCTTTCCCGATCATATCTTTTGTCAACCATTTCTCTGTTCAATTTCGGGAATACGTGTGCATCCAGAGTAAATGATTTTCGTGCTATTTGCTTATTGTTCGCTGCTTGCAGGATATTGCAGAAATGATGCGCCTTAATGTTCCAATGGCAATGAAACTAGCATTTGAGCGTTTGAATGATTCTGAATATAAAACGAGAGATATTGCTATAGTTGATGTTGGCTGTTTTGAGAGCGTTGAGTTGTCAGTACTTCTTTGCAATGATGAGTTCATTAGGAAACTTAATAAAGAATGGAGAGATGAAGATCACGCAACTGATGTCCTCTCTATGTCCCAACACATCCCTGAACTCAAACTTCCCATTGTAAGCAGTTCACAGCCATCTCTTTTTATGCAGATATACTTTTCTGACCACAGATAAACCTGACAAGCATCACTTTGTTTGCAGCTAATGTTGGGCGACATTGTGATTTCTGTCGAGACAGCTGCACGACAAGCAGAGGAGAGAGGGCATACTCTTATTGATGAAATACGCATCCTCGTGGTTAGTTTAACATTACTTACCTAGTGTCTTTCTACATAAATAAAGGAAGAGGTCATCGTTAGAGTTAGCATCTACTATGGGTTAGCATCCTCATTAGTTAACTTCTAAAACAGAATAAGTTGGTCATGGTACTTTTGCATCTAGTCGGATGGTAAGAAGATGCATCAGCTTAAAAATAGATTGATGCAAAGTAGATTGAAAGATGCAGTAGTTATCGGAAACTTCTGAACATTTACAATCTACTGGCTTAATATGTAACTGATGATGATACCTTTTGTGTTCCTGTAGGTTCATGGGCTGTTACATCTTTTGGGGTTTGATCATGAGCTAAGCGATGAGGCAGAAAACGAAATGGAGAATGAGGAAGAACTTATATTGAAGGGTCTTGGTTGGAAGGGGAAAGGGCTGATTCACAGCGCATATGCTGCTGAAGCTAATGGGAGTCCGCACACTGATCGTTCAGATGGTAACATACAAACGAGTTCTCAAATATTGCCTGTTGGTCTTCTTTCAATACGGCTCATAGTGAATACTCTTGCTAGCCATTTATAGCTTTATTTCTATTTCTGATATCCCAGAGAAATCACATTTCTGAATTGTCAAAAGACAGGAAGAGAGAAGGCAGTCTCCGGTTTTACAAGCCAAAATTTGGCTACATCTTCTGCGACATGGATGGTAAGATATTACAAGCAGCAATGATTTTTTCTTTTTCTCCTTTTACATAGACAAGTAAACCACAATGCAGTATCTTTTTTATTGTTAGTTTTTTCTGAAATAGAATAATGGCTCATGATGCGTTTTTACAATTTTCTGAAAATAAGGTACATTACTCAACAGCAAAAGCCAAATTTCTTTATCAACCGCAGAAGCTCTAAAAGAAGCGTCGTCCAGGGGTGTAAAAGTGGTGATATCCACTGGAAAAGTAAGAAAAGGAACTTTGTTTATGACTCTGACTGGATTTCTGTACTCCTTGTCGAGGATAATTCTTGTTTGTTGCTGATGCTAATTTTCTGTCATTTGGTTCAATCATGATATAGACTCGTCCAGCTGTAATGAATATCCTGAAGATGGTGAATTTGGCTGGCAAAGATGGCATTATTTCAGAGTTCTCTCCTGGGGTTTTTGTACAGGTCTAGCTACACACACACAACTCTTTTTAGCATATGAGGAGCTTCTCCTAACAGTACCTTTGTTGTCCAATTTAATAAAAGATTCATATTTGTCTCACCAACTTTGTATGATAAAGTATTGAGAAAAATAGACCGGTGATCGGTGCTGTTGGGTGTAGTTATCTTTGAAAAATCAGTAACTATATTATCCCCTGAATGATCAATTTGTTAGCCATGTTATCATTTTCTACTGAAGGCTCATTATCTGGGCTATTTTGAAATAATTTTTTGCCCCAAGATGACTCGAAGTGATACCAAAATCCTTCTTTCACTATACCTTGTTCAGTGTGCTCCTTGTGTTGTATCTCTTTCTGGTTCTGGCAATCTTTTTCTCCTGACTTCCCGTGACAGGTTATATATCAGAAGCTTCTTGACTCAGGAGTCTGAACTGCAAATTCCTTTCACCTGTTCTATTCTGTCCAGAACACAGATAAATATTGACATAGTTTGCATAAATATATTGCTGCAAATATTCTGTATGTAAGTGGAAATTTTGGGAAAAAGGGTGGGATAGACTAAGATAGGCAAAGAGTGGTCGATACATATTGATAAATATAGAGATCACTATTCTAAATTTATTTAGTCAGGAAGCAGGACTATGATAGTTATTTGTGTTCTTCTAGATGAAAAAGATGATGCTTAAATAAAACATTTTCAACTATAAGTTGTCTTATTTATTTTTGTCCTCAATTATGGATTCCAGGGATTGCTTGTCTATGGCATACAGGGTCGAGAAATATTCAGAAAGAATTTGGATCCTGTTGTCTGCAAAGAGGTGGGTACTTCTTTTCTTTTTTCTATGTTTTTTTTTGTTTTTTGTTTTTTGTTTTTCTTTTTTTTTCGTTTTTCTTTTTTGGTTTTTGTCTTTTGGTTTTTGTTATTGTTTTTGGTTTTTTTTTTTGGGGGGGGGGGGGTGCTGCTGGGGCAATTCTCCATTGCTGTAATAAAGTCTATACACTTTTGGCAATTTTGGAATTGTCTTCCTAACACTAGTACATTTTTGTGTGGGAGACTAGAAATAATTACCTTCTCAATGTTATCTACATCGTAAGGTCAAGCTAGTCCTGTTTATTTCTGCTGCTTAACCTTTTGAATCTACTACCTTAGCCTAGAAATATGACGTTGGGATGATTATAAGAGACAGTGGCATGTAATGCCTACATATCCATATCTTGTAAAAAGTTGTTCTCTTGACTAGTACCTTTTTTCTTTATTCCACATGCTTTTTGTTTCCCCAAATTTGCTACTTCAACTGTTTCAGAATTTGTATATAGAAAATTACAATTTAAGCCTGATTTCTACCAAGTAGTTTGACTATTCACGTTTTCTGTATTGCAGGCACTCCACTACTCTCTCAAGCATAAAGTTCCAATTATTGCCTTCAGTGAGGACCGGTGCTTAACATTGTTTGAACACCCTCTCGTGGACTCGCTTCATACGGTGTATCATGAGCCAAAGGTATCTGATTTGCTGATTATGTTTCCAGACTGTTTATATAGGTAAGCTCAGGCATGGTCTCTAATGCGTTTGAAATTAAATCTTTGGACAGGCAGAGATTATACCATCAGTTGAGCAGCTCTTGGCAGGCGTTGAAATACAGGTTCTATTCTGAACACGGAACATCCATTATTTTAATCATAGATGAGCCTATAATGCAAACTGAGCAGTCATTGCTATTGTTGGGTATAACCAGTTTGGGCGTGGTGAGGGCCAGGGAATCTATTGGTGAATGACCTAATAGTCAGCCTAATCTCTACCTTCGTGTCTGGATGCTCTAGCCTTCAAACCATTAATTACTCCACTGTGGTCTTCCCAAATGATCATAATTAGTCGTAGTTTCAGCTCAAGTTCTTATTTGATACTTTAGTTTGCCGTTTTCACTGCACAATTGTGGACACAAAATCTTTTACTGGATGTTTCATCCCATGATCTCATGTTTAATCCTGGTGATATCTGATATTTTATATTTGAGAAGTGATATTTGGTGGTGAATAGTTGAGCTGAGCCTCGAGCCGAGTTTGTATAAGTTTCGAGCCGAGTCTGTATAAGTTTCAAGCCAAGCCTGTATAAGTTTCAAGCCGAGCTTGAGCCAAGTAATTCTTATTCGTAGGCTCGCAAGCTTTTATTTTTTTTAATATTTATTTTTATTTTTATATAATTATATATATAACTATAAATAATATTTTAATTTTCGAACTTGAATTCGAGCCCGATCCCAGCTGAAACATAATAAAATATTTAAACTCTAGCTCGAGCCTATAATTTACTCACAAATTCGAGCCAAACGAGCCAAGCCGAGCCGAGCTCGAACATGACTTTAGCCCAAGCTTGAGCCTGATTTTCCTGGCTCAAGCTCGAGCCTGAAAAAAAGGCCAAGGCTCGGCTCGTTTGCATCCCTACATAGGAGTAAGATTCATATATATAGTTCAATTCGCGTTACTTATCATATCGGTGTTTCTCAGCTAAATTTTTATTGGTTCTGTGCCATCGTCATTGCAGAAGCTGATCTTCTTAGACACCTCTGAGGGAGTTGCCAGTACTCTGCGCCCGTACTGGGAGGAAGCCACTGACGACCGTGCATCTGTTGTCCAAGCAGTACCGGATATGCTGGAAATTGTTCCACCTGGGACCTCTAAAGGAAGTGGAGTGAGAATGCTTCTTGATCATCTAGGTGTTACTCCAAAGGAGGTATGCTTCAACTCAACCCGATATTTTCTCAGCAAATCAGGTCTCGGAGATTCTTTTCTTAGGACCTCAAACTTCGAAAGCATTTTCCATTATGCAATGGCAGAGACAGGACCCAGAAATCAAGGGAACCAGCTATGTACTTCCGACAATACAAATAATTAAACTCAAAAAAAAATGGTGCACTGAAGGATAATGAGAGAGTACACTAAAGAACAATTAGTATAGTAATTCAAATTTAATGATACATATACCGTATAATCTCAAAGATAGGGGGTGCATGTGCACCCTTTGAGCTATACGTAGCTCCGTCATTGGCATTATATCTGGTTCCCAATTCGCCCCTTTGTCTAAAGTTTGGACCTTCAATATTCTTCTGTGTTGGCTAAATCTTTTCTTTGTCTCCCGATTTTTCTTTGTTTGCTTGTGGAATGAGGCCGTAGACATTTACTTACATTCAACCCTATTTTTGTTATCGGCTATTAGGTGATGGCCATTGGTGATGGGGAAAATGATGTGGAGATGCTTGAGCTGGCTTCTCTAGGTGTTGCTCTGTGTAATGGATCAGAGAAAGCTAAAGCTATAGCAAACGTAATTGGTATCAGCAATGATGAAGATGGAGTAGCTGATGCAATATATCGGTATGCATTCTGAGGATATTTATACGGTCACATTCATGCAACAACTCATATTATTGTTTTCAAAGTCAGTTTTGTTCTCTCTAGAAGAGCATATAGTTTTTAAGGGGAGAGGAATTTTTGGCACATTTTTATCGAATTTATTGAAGAGTCTCATAATCTGAGACTGATAGTTCGGGTTTACAATTTTTTCTTCTGAATCCAAAAAATCCAGTGATAGTGTAACTCTACTTATGACAATTGACACTATTGAATGATTTGGATACGAGAAAAAACGAAAACTGAATTTTCTGTTCGCCGTTGTGAAGTTATTCTTCTTGTTAATTAATAATGCTGTTGATGATTCCATGTTAGGTTGGATGCAAACATACGGTTTCAGTTTCAATTTTACTTCGAATATTCTTATATTATAAATTTAGCCATAAAAAGACGGTTATATGCATACGTGTAGTTCTTAAAATATTCACCTATCCGTAAGGAGTTCAAAATCTTTTGTATTTCAGACATTTAAAAAAGAGGTAAGGATCAAATAATTGCATTTTATTCGTAGTCTACTATGCAGTTAGAGTTTGAAATACAATTTGCAAACCTTTTTCTTCGGAAGTTATCAGGAATGAAAATATTCGATTTGCGTAAAAATATGTCGTCAACGTCGACCGTTTTTCTTATTCGTTTCCTTTCCTCTCTCTCTCTCTCTTGTTTTTGCTTTTGAAATCGGGAATATAGAGTCAAAATACTAGGTTCAGAAACTTAAAAAGCAGGAAATGTGACAAAAAGTTGCAAAGCATGTATGCATTACAAAAAGTTGTGCAAAAAACTGGGAACACATGAGACAATCCATGATGCTAGGTCGATTTGTATTGTGCATTTCTCCGTGCACACTCCAAGATGGTTTTGTCAGCAGTGATGAAATAAGCTGCTATAGATGCTGTTCATCCAAAAACAAGGAAAAAGGCAAATCAATATTCTTCAACTCAATCAATCCCATTGCATCATTAATTACTGAAATAATAATAATAATAATAATAATAATACTCCATATCTGCTACATAGCGCAACAAGAACAGATACTGATATCATCACCATTCCAGTTTCACAAATCTCAAGAACCCTTAATTTATACCAAGCATACGTGTGCAATTGCAAATAATTTTAGCAGACTCTTCAACTTATACGAGTGAAATGCCATGCATATCAAGTGGTAACACACTCTTCCGATTTCAGCAGACAATAATGCCATCAAAATTTTCCAACAGAGAAAATTCAGGCCTTCGATAATCATTCATCTATCAGGGACAAATTCTTGCCTCTAAGAATCAAACTACCGATGAGAAGCCAACAAATACTTAACTTCCGATTCGTGAGCAAGAATTAAGACAGTTTAACAATCAATAACACGTCAGGAGGAAGCACAAAGCTGATGAGCTTAACATGCTGTAAATTGTAAACCACTCAATATGAATCAACTCTGACATACCAGCAGATATAATGAGTGCCTGGGCAGTATAGTTTAGATTCGCCTTGGCCCAAGGAATTGTTCGAACAGCAACCAACTGAAAATCATGGCAGACACATTCAGTGTGCAAATATTGGAAAATTTTACAATGCTACACCGCATCTTTATCCAAAAGACATTTCAGAAAACATTTCACCTCTCCTAGACCCACTCGAACAGTTGATCACAGTTCATACATGCCGGCAGAAACGAACAAGTAAATTAAAAAAAAATATACCAAATAAAACACACAGTGGCACCTTCGTCTGCCTTTAGCTCATTATATTCTCCAAACTAATGTGACGTTCAACAGTAAATCAAAATAATCATTGCAAATCATCAAATGATCATTTGCAAGTTTAGGGAGGGAGCTAAGAACTATAAGGTTGGGTACAAGATTGAATTTTATAGAAAACATGAATAATAAATTTTAATAAGAAATAATAATACGATTTTATATGGCTGTGAGATGGTGAGTGTGAGTGTGTGACTAGCCTTCCAGTCCCTTGGCTTGGCTTCGTCCCAATGCAAGTCAATATGTTAAAGTTGCATAAAATCAACAAATATGTTGAGCATCATAGAGTAAATCCAGAAACTAAATATTAAGAAGCAAAATGAAATGGATTGTGAGAAAAATTGACTCACAGTGGGCACGGCGCTGGCAACACAAGCAACCGCAGCAGCTTTGGCTCCTTCACGCACCCCTTCTGCAACTCAAAATAGTCAAAAAAAAACAAACACACCCTTAGCCAATTACCCAAAACTAAATTCAGATTCTAATTATTTTGAAAAATAATAACAACACTGGTAAAAGAATTTTTTTATAAAATCTCGAAAAAGAATTCCGATTGATCCCCTAAGAACCGCATAAAATCTGCAATTTCGAAACTTTGAGTAAAGCTTAATTTATTAATAATGGAACCACAAAAACACGCATAAAATGTCAGGGGTTAAAAAACAAAAAACATCAATCCGCTCGAAAACCACACAAAATCACGAAATTCGAAATAAAAAATAAAAGATTAACCTTGAGTGCACTGCCTAGAGCGAATGAGCTTCTGATGAAGCTCATCTTCCATTGGCGAAGGGATCACGAAGGATTTGTTGCGATTGGCTAGTAAATCCTTTATTTCTGATGGAATTCGCATTTTCCCCTAACTTCTGACTGGAAGTAATTCCTTTACCCTCTCTCTCTCTCTCTCTCCCTCTCTCTCTCACCTCTGCTGTGAATTACGAAAATGGATTCTTTTGGGAAGAAAATATAAAGTTGAAGGGAAACTAAAAATAATAGTATGGAGAGCAGCGCGGCCGCAGACACAGCATATGAATTAGACTTTATTTAGACTCTGTCGACGTGGCGATCATTTTATGTGATAAAGGGCGACTTTGCTTCTCTTTAGTTGGTCATAGTTGCAAAGGCGCTTTCACGTTTTGTGACGAATTTTGGATATTTCTAACGAAATAGAACGTTTTTATTTTCAAAACCTCAATTTTGAAAAAATATCTTGAAACATGATTTTACTATATATTTTAAAGGAAAGATACAGTAAAGATTTACAACATTATTGGTGCGAAAGGTTCACGTTAGATCTAGATTTTCATGATCATGTTTAAGTTCTTAAACCGGGAAATTTGATCGTAATTTTGTTTTTACTTTTGTCTTTTCTTTTCTAAATCATTTTTTCAAATGTAATGCAAGTGTACTGAGGACACATGCCCATTTTCTAATTCATATTATATTCCTTTGGGGTCGCTTTACTAACTATTAATCCGACACCATATCTTATCTAAAGGACAGATTTTAATTTTTATGATATCTTGAATTTTCAACTGCTCCAAGATAGCATTCTCAAAGTCCTAAATCCAGATATAATAAACATCTGATTCAGTTTATTGAGCTCTCTCTCCCTCTCCCTCTCTCCCTCTCTCTCTCTCTCTCTATATATATATATATATATATATCTCGCAATATAGAGGTTTTTCTTGCCACTTGGATTCCGTTTCTTCAACACCCCCGGGCCCCGGGGCAATACCATAGAGTCAAATTGTTCCAAGTAAAAATAGGAACAAAATATAGGAATGAATAAACGAATTTGGTCTCTTACTTCTCAAAATTTATTTTTTTTTCCCCCAAGAAAAAAAAAGTCAAGTTTTTATTTATTTTTTCTAGCTCGTAGACGAACAAAAAGTAAAATTTGGTCCTTCATGACCTTTATCGTTTCTTTTCCCGTGCAGTACACAAACCAAAAAGAAAAAGAAAAAGAAAAAGAAAAAGAAAAATTATATTTGCCCTTTGCTTCCACTCTCTTCAATATCTTCCACACACACACACACACACACACACACACACACATATATGTTGAGCCCACTACAGAGGAAGAATGATAGTTCGTTGAAAGAGAAAATACAATACAAACAGCATGTATTCAATAAAGTGTAGGCACAAATGTTTCACTTCCCATTAGTACATGGAAACATCAGCAGATTTTCAACTATGAAATACCAGTCCTATTATTACTACAATCATATTTCAGCTTTAAGGCAAAGTTGATATTAGTTCCAAGGGAAGCATGGTTGAACAGCAAACATTGAGCAGACACAGAAAAATAATATATAGGGCACACTGAATCCAACATGATTAGAGACCCTGCTCGACCAGATAATCACCAATCCTCTCAACCACCACATTGCACTGCCCCGCGGTCATCGGTTCCTCGTATATCCCTATCAGCAATGCCTGGTTCGTCTTCTTAATCGTGATCCCACCAGGACCCTAACAAACAAACAAGACAAATCAAACACAGAACAAAGCATTGCCAAAATCACTGTGTGTGTCTGTGTGCTCGCGTGTGTTTGTGGCTACATTTGGGCTCATTAGATGCTACACAGTTGGTGTTTTCAATTGTTGTATAAGTGCAAATATGTAATAATTTTATTTTTTTTAAATGCTTTTTGACATCTCCAACAACTAACAATACTAGTTGAGTACTACCCAACTGGTTAGCATGAACAATTCCGAACATACGACATGTTTGACGTGCATCAGTCCACCTATGGAGGGCAATAGAAGATAAAACACAGACTGTATCAGATGATTCCAAAGTGTACGAATCACGAACACGCATTCACAAGAAAAAAGTATAATCCCCAGCAACATATATAACGAGAACTAAGTTCAAGAACTCAGAGAACTATTACACGGACAAAGTCACAAACATGAACACGACAAGGGGGCATCCTGATAGGAACATCAACTTGCCCTCATATTCATCATATGTACGAGATTATAATACATATATAAATAAATTTTATTAAAATTTAAAATTTTGCCCCAACGACATATATAGTTGTGTTTTGTAGTCTATAAAATTCAATTTCCCCCCTTTTTTTTTTTTAAATCTTAGCCACCGGATTCTGACCCACTGGTCGACTAATCCGGATCGGATATTGCAGAGACCTAATTTGAGGGCATTCATCTCAATTCAATTGCTCTATTCACAACACCAGGATTCGAACAACACCAGGATTCGAACAACACCAGGATTTGAATAAGGGATCTAATGACTCATCCCACTAGACAAAACTAACTAGTAGTTGGTATATAAAATTCAATTTCAGTCCTCCAATAGCAAATGAATGTTGTTACTAATAGATCTCCAAGCCCATCTGGCTAATGCAATTCAATTTCACAATCATGATCAAGAAAATACTAGCTAATTAATACTTAATAGGGACCATGTGCAAATACAACTCAATATTATTAGCTTATTACCTTCTTTCCTCTAATTACAGCTCCGGGCTCCCCCTGGATTACCATATACTTTGTGCCACCCAGATATAACCCTGTCGGGGCAAGTTTACCTGGTTCTTCAAAATCCTCCATAATCGCTACTATTTCTTCAGGCTTAAACTGCAATCCCAGTTGGTCATAATAACATCAATGGTTTGGAAATTGGAATTAAATTATAATTACTTTAATTATTTAAGCATTTGAGGTTAAAACTACCTTATAGCATGTAGATTGAAAAAAAAAATAAGAAATTAAAATATTAATAACAACAAAATCATCGATTTAAATCCTTTCTCCCCGTGAATATAGCTCATCAGAGCATAAGATGGATATACCTTGTAAAATAAATAAATTAATTAAAAAAACAGAAAAAAAAAACCTGAGGGAAATTGGCGCTTTGAGCCCAAACGACGCCGTCGTGGCCGAGGATCGCGGCGGAGGTGAGATGGTTACCGTCGATCTCGCACATCAAGTGATCATCGACATAGCTCTGCCACGACATGTTTTTTTCTTTTACCTTTTTCTTGAAAACAACCAAAAAAAATAATAATAAAAGGAAATAAAAATTCTGCTTGTTTCGTGTCCTCGAGTATGATCTTTCGAAATTGTTTCTGAATTTATTTATATGGAAGTTTGGAAAGTTGCGTGAAAGTTAAGCGGAGTTTAGTGTGTGCGTGTCTCTGTGTGTGTAATTGATTATTGATACAGTTGGCTGGTTTATTCGGTGGTTGATGTCAGCCCCATTTGACCACACTTAGTAATTATTTCTCTCTACTTTTTAAAAAATATGGAACAAAAATAGTTGATCAAATCAATTAACGAAATTGTGGCTTATGATTGTATAATTTTTCGTTCGATTTTTCATTGAAACATGTGGATTTGAATTTCGGATTATGATGTGTAACAGTTTAATTTATAATATATGAATTATTGATATAATTGAATGAAATATAATTTATTAAAAAAATATAAAAAAATTGAAAGAAAAATAAAACCGAAATTAACTATGGTTGATGAGTTCTGCTGAAATATTCCTCTAATAAAAAAGAAAACTGAGAAAAAAAAGCACTTTTTTTTATTTTGGATGAATATTTTTTAGAGAAAAAATACTTATTTTTTGAAAAAAAAAAAATTTCAAAGCAAAAGAAATTGTATTATGATGGGCTTTTTAGGAAAAAATATATAATAAAAGCATATTTTAAATCACTTTTTATTACTGCATCTAAACGTAAAATTATTTGACTTAAAAAAATATATATCTACTATAAAAATCACCACTCAAAAAATATTTTTTAAAAAAATTCATCCAAACGGGTGCATTATTTTAAAAATCAATTTGAAATATTATCACTTAATTTCACCTTCTCCTTCAAATCCTACACCTCACTCTATTTTGTACAAATAAACAAGTACTCCGGACGAGTTTTCCCCGACTAAACACAGATCAATCTGTACTAATTGAAAACATAATTATTTGTTTCACCACGAAAATATAATTTATTTTTACTTTTGCAATGGAACTTATACTATTACATTTACAAATTATTTTCAGTCTAATGATAAAACCCACAAGTCATTGATATCACATTAAATATTATTTCCATTCTAATAATAGTACATATAGATTAATATTATTTTATTTAACCTACAAACCCAATCACACATTCATACTTTTCATTCCCAAAACAAAATCAAGACACAAAACAAAATTATTTTTCCTTCAAAAATCATAGAATCAGCGAGTCAAATCCAGCCAAAACTCATTTTCATTTCACACATTTCCCATGGACCACCAGTAACACACGCACAAAGAAGCTAAAACCAAAACTAAGATGAAACAAAGAAAAAAAAAATGAGATTAAACCTTTTCAAAACTGAGAGATTCAAGTTAGATTAGGAAACAGATGAAAAAAAATTGGGAAGCCACACAAGAATGCACAAGAAAGTAGAATCTGCCTATAAAATATTGGGAAGTTGAGAATCCAATCTCTGCTGCAACTCTTTGATCTTCATAGAGAGCTCTAATTTCTGTTCTTTATAGCTTTGAAACAAATAATCTTTTCCTTCATCAGATCCTTCAGTTCATTAACTTCCCTCCTCAACATCTCAATCTTTTCCCCATCTCCTCTTCCTTTCTCGGACGATTCTGAATTGCTTTTAGGACACCCATTTGTATGTCCAACGCAATGATCGGCAATCGCCTTTCTCAATCTTTGCATTTCCATTTCCGAATCGAACAAATCCCTATTCACAGCATCCAGCAGAGATTGCAGGTGGGAAGAATGCGAAAGCTGTTGCATGAGAGAATTGTGAAGCTTGGCGATTTGATCCTGCATTTCCAGTATTGTATCATCTCTTCTCTTCAACTGCTGTCTCAACTTTTGTATGACTTCCCGCTTAATGAAGATGTCGGAACTGGATTCCGAGACACACAGCGACTCAGAGCTGTTTGAATGGTGGAAATGCTTGTGGGGGTCGGGAGAGGGTGACCGCATCACGCTGTTCTTTTTGTTGAACTCGGGAGTGGGAACTGTCACGAGTGGTAGGGCCATTTGAGGCTCTGTCATTGTTTGGCCATCACGTTGATGTTTGATTTCCACCACATTCCTGGATCCTGTTCGATAAGAGTTAAGAAAACAATCTAAAAGAAAAATAAAGGAGGGGGGGGTGGTGAGAGAGAGAGAGAATTATTTTTGTTAAGACAAGCATCAATATGACGGCTCTATTCATATGGTGAAGTACAACGAAACACTTCTCGTAGAATTGGAACCACAACAATCTAGTCGTCCAAGTAGCATGCTTATGCTTTAAATGCATGATGTGATCTTAAAAAAAATAAACTGACCCTTGAAGGGCAAGTTTTCTCAAGGCACATGCATTGTAGGAAATATAAAGGAAAGATTTCTCACACATATACCAAGATTTACATTTGTGCATGTATACTTGTGAATAAATGTGTGGAATAAATGCTTTCATATCAGAGACTGGTCCAGGATTTTGTTCTGCGAAGCCAAATGGTCCACCCTTGACTGTTTCTTTGAATGTGGGGATAAAAACTGAGTAAAGTGAATAAAAAATTAAAAAAAAAACTTAATTTACTAAATACAAAATCAATTTCGGAAAGAATCACTACTGTAGTAATAAAGGACGGCCCTTGTCAAAGACAGCAAAGAGCAAAGAGAAAAAACAGAAAACGTAATAGCCACAAGGTTCCAAGATATGAATTGGGAATTCAAAATTCATGAAGATGCATGTGCGGCACCCTCTACAAAGTAAATCTTCAAATAATTATCAAGAATTCATTATCCTCCCTACAATCAATCACTAACTGGACATAACATGAGGAACCAAAGAAAGGCGTTCTAACTGAAAAACTATATAAACGGTAAGTGATGGGGACCAAGAAGTATACCATTATAATGATTGTGACAACCATCTTCTTCTGGGGTAAAACAATAGGCATTCGAGTGTGAAGGCAAGCTGTCAGACTTTTTCCAATCATCAGACTTTCCATCTGCATTATAATCCACTGAGCAAACAGCACAAAACAACTAACTTCACAGACTAAGTCACATCAATTAGTACTAAATACCTTTCGGACATTGGCTACTATCATCTAGCCGTTTAGCATCAAGAACCTGCTTAAGCTTATAACCAAGACGAACCGATAATGTACTCAGCAAAGCACCCCCGGCCATGAGGATCCAGTTTGGGCCCCTCTCCTGAAAATATCTTGACCTCCTAGGTACCTTGCCTGTTCCTGGCTTCATTATGAATTATTGAAGTGAGATCCAATACCTTCGCATGATCCTCCAAAGGCCTACATTTGAAATACGCATATGGATCATCAACTTACAAACTAGAATTTTATACTTAACCCACAAAATTCAGCCAGCAAGTATTACTTCTACAGAGAACATGATACAAAATGCGCAATAGGAAGACATAATCAACAAGCCCACAAAAAATAATCAAAACTGAAAATGATCTGAAATTGTTAAACCAACAACTGCTTCACCTTTTCCGATCACGGCTTCATTTAATAATTAAAACTGAAAATTATCTGAAATTGTTAAGCCAACAGCTGCTTCGCCTTTTCCGATCACGGCTTCATTTCATACGAAAAATCTCTACACTTAAATTTGTCATTTCTACTATGTCTTCACGATCAATTGCAACATTCCAATGTAGCAAACAATTTGAATTCAAATTTTTCCTAATGTCGCTTCGAAATTTCAAAAAACGTCTGCTTCATCTTTCCGTTTGATCCTCTAGCAGAATAAACTCCTAATCGAAGTTAATTATGCCAAAACCAAGAAGAATAATTATATATATATATATATAGAGAGAGAGAGAGAGAGAGATTCTATCTAGGGTTTAACAGAGGGACAACCGTTGTCATTTCAGTCAGCTCGGAGTGAAACGTACTAAAGCCATTTTAGGGCCTCACTGAGTTCAATTGATGTCAACAATGGCGAATATAATACGAGAATCAGAGACTGTAGGCTGAATTGAGAGAAGTGCGACGGCGGCTGCGCTTTAGGAAACCGGCGGCGGCGCTGGCAGCGAGGAGGTAAAGATGAGATGATATGGAACTGAGGGAATAGAGCTTTTTCTAATTAAGGAAAGTTACGTTGGATTTTTTTCTTTTTTGGTTTATTTCATTTTTGGTCGTTGACTCTTCAAATTCGATTTTGTTCCCCACGTGTAGACAGTATTAAATTTAATCCCTTATATTATAATTTGTCATTTAGTATCACTCTTTTGTTAAATTTTCTATTAAAACATTAATATTAAATATAATTTGCCTCCTTATAAAAATGAAAAATATCAAAAAGCCTTCAAAATAAAAATAAAAAAAAACCAAAAAAAACCTTTAAAGTACAAAAATATACATTAATTTATAAAATATATTAAAAATATATTTCTATACTTATTAAACTAAAAATATATTTCCTCTCAAAAAACATATTATCTCTCAGTCTCTACACACACACACACATACATATACAAATATACACGTATATCGATATACCAACTGATAGTTGGTCATCTTTATTTGCTTTTATTCCCCCCTTTGTCTCCACTATTTCCATCTCTCTCATCAGTGTATCTCTCACATTCCTCTTTTATTTTTTAATCAAAAAATTTAATTTCATTAACCTATGAAACTTTAATAAATACACTATAAATAATTAAACTGTAGGACTACTGATAAAAAAAAATAAAAAAGATAAATATTCCGTAGAAAGCTTAACAAAAATATAATTATATGCTATTAAAATCTAATTATATATATATATGCGCACACAAATCAAATGTGCCATATATTAATGATTAATAAAATGTGCCTATTTAGTAAGTCCTCACAGAGAATCTAAAAGTTATATTTTACTGAGTTAAATCACTCACATTTCCCTCGACTTTCGCGAGGTCCTTTTTCTTATCACTCTTCACTTTTTATTTAATCCTTAATTATTTTTCCCGATTAGGAACAAATGATTCTTCTCAAATTCTAAACACATACATTTAAATTTTTTATTCCTGGTTAAAATTTAATTCTAATCTCATCCGGGTCAAAATAGTTGAAAATTCTTACAATTAGCCCCTTTTTTTTTTTTTTTTTTTTGGTCACAACAATTAGCCCCTATAAATACGGCTCACGAGAAAACCCGTAGCCATTTCAAGCTTTCTCACCCTCCATTAATGGAGTAAATTATTGTTAGCTCTTTTTTTTACGATTTTCTCTACATCGATCACGAAGAACTATCATTAAATTTGCGGTGCAAGAGAGTATGGGCTCGAAGAGCGATCTTCAAATGAAGGTTGACGACGGAGAGCACGGATACGTCCTCCATGATGTGCCTCATCTCACCGATTACATGACAGATCTCCCTGTAATGTTCTTATGTTTCAATCTATACGTACATGCATCCGTATCTATTGTTTTTTTCTTTTTCCCGTGCTTAAATGTGGTTTTATTCGTGTCTACGATGAGTGATCGTGTACTGTACATGTTAGTGTGATCTCACGGCCTGCATTGGCGCTTGACTGTGTTTTAAGGGATTTTTGGCTTGGCGATTTTATTTATTTATTTATTGATAATTGAACTGTATGTTTGTGTATACTGAGGGAGATGATGTTATGGTTCTCGTGCATTTCCAGCAACAACTGGAAATTTATGAATGTAGCTATTTTGCGTAGGGGTAAACGCATGAATTAATGTGGATTTGTGACTCCACACAATTTGTGAATGTCTATGATCTCTCAGGAAGCCCTAAGGATTGCACTAATTTCTGTTGATTGCAGTCTTTTCAGTACAAGGTGGATTTAAATTGGGATAGATTAAGAACTGTTTACTGCTTTTCTTCCTTTGTGGATTTCGTTTTTGTGTTTAGTTATTATTTTATTTCTTCTTTTTCTTTTGTTTTCAGTTTTCG
Source organism: Petrea volubilis (assembly GCA_026212405.1). NCBI lineage: Eukaryota > Viridiplantae > Streptophyta > Magnoliopsida > Lamiales > Verbenaceae > Petrea > Petrea volubilis. Next base: position 22,458,832 of record CM047880.1, read on the forward strand.
GTGTTTTCTTTCCCTGTTACAAGTGATGGTTTGAGCTTATTTACTGTAATTCATTGTTAGAAGAATATAAAGAACATTTTTCTAGAGCTCGGGAATAGGAAGTGTTTTGACATAAGATCCATGCGATCATTGACATTGGTGCTTTATCTTTTTGGTAGACTTATCCCAATCCATTGCGCTCCAATACTGCATATTCGGTTGTTAAGTGAGTTGAACTTACTCTTTTCTTTCCTCAGTTATGTGTTTTATGGCTTCTTTACTAATTTTTTAGTTGTTCATGGTAAAACGTCGTTACTTTTCCTACTATTTCAGGCAATATTTTGTCCACGTAGACGATAGTGTTCCTCAAAAGGTAAGTCTATTATTGAACTTGTTTTCTCAATCAGGTTTGGAAATCAGGTCCCCTATATTATTTCTCAATGCTGCGTTAGCATTTCTGACTGTTCTTAAGCCAAGTATGTTTAGTTTGGCTATCTCTTTGCAGATCGTAACTCACAAGGGGACTCCAAGAGGGATACATTTTAGGCGAGCTGGACCCCGTGAAAGGGTACACTTTACTTTTCTTGGGTTGAAGCTGTAAGATTTGGTCAATTCAGCAATTTTCCAGTTGTTGAAACGTGTCAATGTTGCACAGGTCTATTTTGCTTCTGATGAAGTGCATGCTTGCATCGTGACATGTGGAGGTTTGTGTCCTGGGCTAAACACTGTGATCAGGGAAATTGTACATAGCCTTGATTATATGTATGGTGTAAAGAAAGTTCTCGGGATTGATGTAAGTTGTCTGATAATTGATGTTATTTGTGAAGCTTAAGAAGTTTTAGTGTTTGCGTTCATCAATTCAATTTTGCACCACGGCATATGATCAAATGCCTGCGGTTTCTCCTTTGCCTTAAAAGAGTTTACTAGAAAATGCAGTGGAATTCCTGAAACACTAATGTATCATAGCTTACTTGTCTGTGATGGACTTTTAATTTTGTAAATTCAACTATATCTCTACTTAATAATTGAATTATTGCTGTCAGATATCTTGCTTTAAGAACACATGATGTTTCGCGTATCTTCTTCAAATGCCATTGCTTTGGTTAGGGTAGTGCCTATCGATTTACCATCTTATCATCTTCTAATAGCCACATCTCTTCTCTTAGGGAGGCTATAGGGGTTTTTATTCAAAGAATACCATTCCTTTGCCACCGAAGGTTGTAAATGACATACATAAGCGTGGTGGAACCATCCTGGGAACTTCTCGAGGTGGTCATAATACAAAGAAGATAGTTGACAGCATTCAGGATCGTGGAATTAATCAGGCAAGTGCAGGTCTAGTCACCATATGAATCAGTGATTCTGGGTGAGACTTTCTGATTGGCAATGCACTACTGTTTCTGCATTGCATGTAATGGATTACATTGGTACTGACAAACAGTCTCACTGGTTCAGGTTTATATAATTGGAGGAGATGGCACACAGAAAGGAGCAGCTGCAATATATGAGGTATCCTTATTTATGGGACGATACCTCCTAATGGGTAAAAGAGGCAATTCCATTAACTATTTGTTAAGTTTGTGTTCTGCAGGAAGTCCGTAAGCGTGGACTACAGGTTGTTGTTGCCGGGATTCCAAAGACAATTGACAATGACATTCCGGTACCTTTAATCCTTCATATATTATGGGATTGACTTTTCTCTGATTCTTCACATGGATTTCTATAGGTAATATGATTAACTTGAAAGAAAGACAAAACATTGGTTTCTCATCAGAATGGCTTTTGTTTCACAAATCAAACTTTGCGTGTGACATGAGTGATTCTTATCCCAATGTAATAGAACCCATGTTTTAAAGACCAAAGATGAGGTTTTGTCAAGCAAAACCAACCTTTTTGTTCCGATTCACTGGTTAATGGATGACCGTGATGTGCACATGAACTTGATTCCATCTTCTGAAATTATTTTCCATAAAAATGTAATTGGAAGTTTATAGAGCATTTTCATTCTGTTGCCATCTTCTATGTAAGAACTTTTTTTGCCTTCTCATTTCTGAGCTTTAGTCTTTGACTGGCTCCTATTGTCAGGTTATTGACAGGTCATTTGGTTTTGATACTGCTGTAGAGGAAGCTCAACGTGCCATTAATGCGGCGCACGTTGAAGCTGAGAGTGCAGAGAATGGAATTGGTGTGGTGAAACTAATGGGTCGCAACAGTGGTAAGAATTTAGGCACACTCAATGCCTGTCAGCCGTACATCTGAACCATTATCATGTGAAGGACCTTATTACAAGTCTTGGTAGCATGACTCGCTGTATTTCTGCATGAACTGTACCTATGTTGCATCCAGGATACTACAAATTTTCTGCCTTGTTTCAAAATGTGGATTTTCTGGTGCTTAAAGTATTTCAAGCAATAAGATGACTAATAAATAAGATGGATTGTTTATCAATCTTGCAATTTCAAAATAACAGAAACATGAGGATACCCAAGCAAGCATGAGTTGCCTTCTTTCTGAAGCTTTAAAGTTACAGTTGCTATTCTCTTGCGCTGGCATATTAATATCTTCCTCTGATCTTATTGGAATTATTGGGGCAGGATTTATTGCAATGTATGCTACTCTTGCTAGCCGGGATGTAGACTGCTGTTTGATTCCAGAGTCACCATTTTATCTGGAAGGAGAAGGTGGACTTTTTGAATACATCGAGAAAAGGCTTAAAGAAAATGGACACATGGTCATTGTTATCGCTGAAGGAGCAGGACAGGATCTTCTTTCTGCAAAAAACGAAAAGGATGCTTCAGGGAACAAGCTGTTTCGAGACGTTGGGTTGTGGATTTCTCAAAAAATAAAGGTAGAGCTCATGATATAAGACAGTCTTAAGGGTTAAACATGCTTTGCTCTTCCTGTATATGTTTCTGATAAAAACATGTGATGTATAAACAGAAAGGGAAACAATATAAAAGCACAGGTACTGTGAACTTACATGCCTTGCTTAACAAATCACGTTAACAAATCAGGGGTCACTGTTTCTCGTATTGACCGAAACAACACAACGGAACCATAATTGCATAGATGGACATTATCTCTCCTCTTACATATTACAAGTTACAAAGCTGGCTCTATTCAAAGCAACATTTGGCGTATTACTCTGTTAGTTCACTTCTCTATTTTTACAGGAACACTTTTCAAAGGAAGGCCAACTTGAAATTACTCTGAAATACATAGGTTGGTACACCCATGAGGGAATTACTTATTATATTTATTGGAAACCAGAAACTCACTCAGTATTTTGGCAGATCCAACTTACATGATCCGTGCTATTCCTAGCAACGCAGCTGACAATGTGTACTGCACCCTCCTCGCTCAAAGTGCTGTTCATGGTGCAATGGCAGGTTACGCAGGCTTCGTAAGCGGTCTGGTCAATGGCCGTCATACATACATTCCTTTCAATGTAAGTTTAATCTATGACAATGTAGAATTCAGATTTTGAGGTTTCATGCTCTCTGATATCCACCTTTATGTTCTTCAATGTGCTATCTATCTATGTCCTGAGCTATATGAAGCACTTGGTGTGCCAATATCTTTTAGTATCCATGATACTTAAAAATAAGGGGGAAAAGGGATTTTGGTTTTTGGTGTGAAACAAGCAAACGGCCTGTCTTCAGAATGCAGGAACATGATCAGCTCTTGCTGAATTATGCAATCCAAACCCACAAGTAGTTTTTGTTGGTTGATCGTTGGGTCA
>CM047880.1:22463052-22489098 GCA_026212405.1 Petrea volubilis
AACTTTTGAATTATACTACGGAAAATACATAATCTAGTTTTGAATAATCACGTTTGTAGATTTATTGGCTATGATTGGGTCTTTCCAATTTTTAATGCTATTAACGAGTTAAATCCCATATTTGACTAGGGTTATTCGTTAATTGGGAATTATTTATTGTGTTTGCATGTTTAATCTATCATTAAGGAAATATTATGTTGGACGAGTTTCTCTGAAGACTATAACCAATCTATTGCATGAATTTAAAGGCTATATTTGAATTGATGACTAATCAATGAAAACGTTGTGTGAAGAATTACCTTGATTGAGTTTTTATTCATATAGATTTGTTTTTAAATTTATTCACTGCTTTTATTTTACTTAGTCGACGTTTTATTCAAAACCCCCATTTTTTTACTTTCTTCCTAACTCTTGGTTATCTTATGAATTTGTTAATAAGTTATTTACTGTAGATCGACCATACTCACCCTATTTATAAATTAAATTCGTGTTTAGAAAAGTAGGAATTATGTTTGGTGGATTTGACACCCATTGGGAAATATTTGGGGATATTCCAGAGAACATTGGGAAATATTTTTACCGAAATAGTGTAAAAAAAGTCATCAATACACAGATGATAAATGTTTAGTACTAAAATACACATTTACAATGGTTGAATATTAAAGTGCAAATCACTCAAAAAGTTTTCCATTGAAATAGTGTAAAAGAGGCCATCAATACAAATGATAAATGTTGGATACTAGAATGCACATTTACAAATATTGGATATTAAAATACAAAATACTTAAAAAGTTTGAGTATTTAACCTAATTTACCTTTTTTAAGTATAAAAAGGGTTTGATCAAAGTGGGTTTGATGGGTGATTGTGACTAGGAAATGTTTATAGAAATAGGATAAAAATAACAACGAACTATTTATGGAAATAGGAGTAGAAAAACAACAATGTGATAGGTTATATCAAGACATTCTATTTCAAACTCAATTTGATCTCTCAACCTATTTAAAATGTTGAAACTTTTATGAAAGTCATCAAATAAACTCTCCCTCAGTTTATAACACGCCCATTTTAGTGTGTGTGTGTGTGTGTGTGAGAGAGAGAGAGAGAGAGAGAGAGAGAGAGAAAGAGAGAGAGAGGATCATTTTTTTTAAACAAAGTTTTTTTTTTTTTGGTGAGAATTTTTTTTTAAAACGAAGATGCTATACAAGGGTAGCACCTAGTTTTTTGTTTTTTTTAGAACCTGCATATTTTTTAGGCCATAGGCCCATTTTGGATTTATTTAATTTTTTTTCCTTGATAATTTGGGATGTAATTATTAAAAACAAAAGAGAAAATTACACTTAGACCCCCTAAAGTTCGGTCAAATTACAACTAGACCTCCATATGTATCGAAAATTGCACATACCTCTCTTGAGGTTTGGGTCTGATTAACAGGTAGCACATTTTGATCACTGATATACCATGATTTGCTTATGTAAGTAAAAAATTATAACGGAATTCCAATTTTGCCATTTTTCCAAAAATTCAAATTTTTGGTAGACAATAATATTTTTATTGGAATTGACAATTGTCATCAAGGAAATTGATAAACTTGTCATTTTACATTTAACCTGAATTGTGGGATTTTTTTTTTTTAATTTTTTTCTTAACTTTTGACGAGGATAACAAAGTCATTTCATTATATTTTCTTTGGATGTTAGCGAGATCCAAATCTCAAGGGAGATATGTGTAATTTTTCATACATAAGGGGGCATAGTTGTAATTTGGTTGAACCTCAGGGGGTTTAAGTGTAATTTTGCCAAAAAAAAAATTTACTTCGATAATCATGTCAGTGAATTGCTAAATAATTCTATTTTGCAAATCGACAATTTAATTATAAACTAACAATATAAGTTGGCGGTGAAAATAATAACAACAAGCAGTTAAATCATTAGAATTTACGTGACAAACAATTACTAGATGATCCCACGCTACCACACTAAGGATCCTATCAACACAATTATCTCTTTGGCTCTTTAAAAATTAGGTCTGCGCAATATTTTTTTTCATGCCCAAAAGTATTATTTACCTTTGATTTTTCAAAATATGCAGGGGTAGTAAATAGTCAATTAAATGAACGTTTTTTTGTCCATAATAAATTAAATGAGTACTAGCTAGATAATCGACTTTTCAAGCCTTTCTTACGATTAATGCAATTCACCCACATTTATTTTATTATGTCAGTGGACCCTAGCCTAAAGTCTAAACTAGCATCACTTTTGTATGATAAATGATATCCATTTTTTTTTTTTGTTAAATTCATGCTATTCTTTTTTTTCATTTTACTCAATACAAATTAGCGATGATAGCACTCCATTTTTGTGTGTTATAAATTTAAAATATTTATTAAATTGACTTGTGATATAATATATTTTTTTTTCTAAATTATTTCATTTTTTTATTGATTCATTACAAAATAAATTCTGAAAGGTAAAGATATTACGATTCTTTGTAGAAAAAGTGAGAATGCCGTGGGGGGGGGGGGGGGGGTATTGTGATTGTCTCATTTGATAAGATTAATGACTCATTTGGATAGATTTAAAAGAAAAAAATATTTTTCGAGTCATGCTTTTTGAAATCAGTTCAATAATTAAAAGTGTTTTAAGATGTGTTTTTATTTAAAACTACTATGGATATTTTTTTAAAAAAAATTACATTTGGACTTTTTTTGGCTTGTGCTTTTTTGAAAAAGCCTAGCAAATCACAATTTTTTTAACTGACTTTTTTTTTTCAAAAAATAAATGCTCATATTCTAAAAAATGTATGTCCAAACGGGCTCTAACTTGGATAATATATATATATATATATATAAAGCACGATATATTCCCTCTAAAACTCTTTCACTTTATAAATAGAATGCGAAATAATTCAATTTTTACGATATTCATAATAAATATATAGAAAACAAATATTCATTACAACAAACGAAGTTGGAGCTGTCTTCAAAAAGTGCAAATTAGTAGCCAGCAGGGCTTGAAAGTGGAAGAAAATGACTTCTCCAGTGGAGAAAAAATGGGCACACCAGAAAAAGAAAAAGAAAAAAAAAAGGTTGGGCGGGGGGCGGCGGGGGCGGGGGGACCCTACAATTTTTACATCAAACAATAAGGTTAAATTGCAAGACTACAATTTTAACAGTTGGTGCATTCATTGATTTGTTTACATAAAATGTCTTCTTTATTTCTCTTTGGTTTTTTTTTTACCAAAGAATATGAAAAATAAAAAAATGAAAAGAGACACTAATGTGGAAATAATTTGATGTAATAGAACATAAGAGGATTAATGTACTTGCTGTCTCTGCAACTGCAAATTGCCAGTTCATTTCTCTTTTTATATTTTTAGAACTTTGTTTTGTGGGTAGTTGGTTCTTGGTTGGTGTGGGGAGAGAGGTCGTTGGTTTGGTTTCCTTTTTATCTCTTTTTTATATGAAGTTACGAGTCAATCTTTTCGCTTTGATATTTTTTTTGCCCTTTTTCTTTTCTGATTTGTTACATTTACAAATTCATGTTTTCCCCCATGTACGCTACTAATATATATATATATATATATATATAATTACCGAATCATAAAAAGTTAGATAATCAATTAAATTTTTTTACGATAATTTGATAATAAAATTTCTATTGTCACTAAATTATAAAAAATGGTAGGATCGCAGGAGTATGTTTAAATTGTCAATCATAACTACTTACATTCAATTTTCATCACTTAGTGTGTATAATTGGTGACAACATTTACAATATCACTTAAAATATATTGTTGTCAACTTGTTTTTATTTTATTTTACTTTTCTTTTTTACTGGTCCAATATATTAAAATGTACATAATGATCTACAATTCTTCTTCTTCGTTTTGTAATTAATTTTTCTTGAGTTAGTATCAATTTTTTGGGCAAGAAAAAATATTTTCTATCAGTAATTTTTCCAAAGTATATATATATATATATATATTGTGTGTGTGTGTGTGTGCGTGTGTGTGATCATATGTGTGTGTATAAATGATGATTGAGAAGTTTATATGTAGTTATCAAGTGACCTGATTTTTACGGAAGTACATCTTTTTGGTGTCTCTTTCTGATTTTTAATCCAATATCCAACAAGAAAGTTTTAGATGTTTCAATCAATTTGTGTCCCCATTTTTTTTGTTTTTTTCTCTAATGATTTACTGTCAACAATTCTAATTAACGCCTCACCACGTGTGTGGTATTAAATAATCCTAGCAAGATAACGCCATAAGTTCATAATTAGGCACAGGCATGTCTATTATATATATACATATAATAATATAAAAGCCCTTTTTTTCTTTTTTTGTTGGCAAAAAGTACAAAAATCACTTCCAATAATTAATTTGTTTAGCAAAACTAGTACATTCAATCCAATCGCGAGTATTGTTAAAATTCTAAATTTAAATGATGTAGTAATAAGAACTTCGCAGATATCTAATGGTATAAGTTTTGAGGGTATAATGGTCATTTTAGTAGCAATAATTTACCACATGAACGGTGATGGGTGAATAATAACACTGCAAATGAGTCGAACTCAATGAAACTCGACACAAGGCTTGAGTCGAATATATGAGCTCAAGCTCGATAAGCCTACATTCGATGACTCCAGATCAAACTCAAAATGTAAAAATAGTGCTCAAATTTGAGTTCAATCAATTTGTCTTATCGAACTAATTAATTCACACTAATACACACACACACACACACACATTATATAGTAAGCTTGAAGGCATTTAATTTTTTCTTTGGTATGTGTAATTCTAATTTTTCTAAAATGCCATTTAACCATTCACCTATTTTCAATACACTCACTTTCACCCAATAACATATTTTTTTCTTTTCTTTTTTATTCTTATATCTCTTTCCCATTTCTCCTCTCACATTCTTCATTTTGAATTTAGTATTTATTTTTTTAATTAAATAGTATTTTTTAACTTACGATAAATCCAATAACATATATTTTCAATAATTAAAAATTAGTATAAATAATAACAAATATTTAAGAAATATATATAATTTACATAAAATTAAACACAAACGTATCAAATATGTCCCATATAAGAATATTAAAATAAAATTCGAGATGGAGTTGTAACACGAATGAAGCTCGATGGGCTCAATTCGCTAGCATCCTAAGGAATCGTTTACTTTGACGGAAAACGGGGGTTTGATTATGTTGTCCACTGATTTCAAGCGTTTACTTTGATTGTATTCTAAACCCTCTTTGACTTGGAGCCCCGGGTTAACAATTGTCTGCGGTTGGTTTATGTAACCGCCCAAATTGGGAGGATTATTTTAACCATCGCAAGGCTGACCTTTTGAAAGACAAAAACGCCCTTCACCAATTGGGGCGTTTTTTAATGTGGCAGTTTTCATTTCCTTTCCTTTCCCAAACAAAAAAAAAAAAAAAGATCTCATTTCCTTTCCCAATCATAGATCTAGATATAGGGTTAAATGTTTTGGAGAATTATATTCTGCAAATTTGGAGGAGTGGTCGCGACAGAGACTGCCTGAAAAACCTCCGACCTCTTGGCGGACTTGGTGGAGGATTAGCAGAAGAACACTAAATCTAGCACGTAGCATCGATTTCTCCGGCGAAGAAAGCAACCTGTCGCCACCACTGCCAGATGCCCTGGGGGCCGAAGCCGTGGATGAGAACGAGCTAGGGTTTGGCGGTGGCAGCGGGGGCCCAGAAGTGGATGGTGGTGTTGGCGTCGGCGTCGATGTCGACGGTCTGAGAGGAGAGGCTGGTAGCGTCGGGGGAAACTGCTGACGACTAGTGACAAAATTAAGATAGAAGGCGACCATGGTGTGTTTGTCTGTGAAATGGCTCCAGTCATCGTTTAATAGCATTTGACATTCATGGATTGTTTTTGTCTTTTAGGTGTTTTTAATGATTCAATGAGTCTTGAATCACAAGGATATACAGCTATGCCTGTGTCCTATTTGGGTGCATGTAGCGGTTGAATACGCCGGCGACTAGTTCACCGTCGATGGGAATCATACCAGGCTAAGGACCAATCTCCTTCAAGACGGCGCTTGCGGAGATGGGTTTTTTAGACGGGGATTATTTGACAAGGATATAAAAGTAAATTAACCAACTGGACCCAAAAAAATTGAACTCACAAGTAAACAAAATGATGGTTAAGTGTAAGTAAATCATTCATTACACAAAAAAGTAAACATGTAACCCAACAAATGTTATTGTTGAATAACCCTGGTCACTAACCTGTATCAAGTCAAATTCGGATTTAATTTATCTGCTAAAGTAAATGATTCCTAAAAGAATATCCCAGATAGTAGTCAATTTATTGCTCAAGAATACGTGGAGAAACTCAATTTATGAAATATTGCATGATTAATTTAACAATATTTAAAAATACTCAAATTGTGATAATGACAGGGTACTTCCTGGTGAAGCAAAGGTGTGGTGTACAGCTTTAGTTATAGCATTATAAAAAACTTGTCGCTATTTGTTTTCTTCTTCATTAATCCAAGCTTTTAGAACATGTGTCAGTTTATTACAGTTACTTGTGGCAGCCTTATACTCTTTTTCTAGTTTATACTGCAAATTAAAATCAACTGACTTAAAAAATAATAATAAACAACATAAAATAAAATAAAATAAAATAAAAATATATAAGCTGCTCGTTACAAGAGAATCCTTGCCTTCCACGTCCAGAAATAAGCCCTATTTTGTTGATACTTGATAATAATGTGTCAGTGGAATAATTTTGACACTTTTTGTTTGTCTTCTATTTAATTGTAGAATATACATTATGGCATGATTTTGTTACTGATTTTTTTTTTTTGAGTGACTGGGACTTAAGTTCCATGCATTTCATTTTAATAATGAAAAATATTAATATCGCAATCGTTTTTCTTTCCATAAACATATATAATATATATTATGAGTTATGGCACGAGGTTTGAAAAAATGATAATCATGTTTGAACCGGGAGCAACCATGTTTGAAAACAATGAATGCTTAACAAATAAATATGTGTGTGGATGGACTTTAATACCGTAAAATATTCGTCATATAATTAATTTTGACATTGTTGACTTTGATGAGGAATCCACTTTAACTGTATAAAAATATATATGGTAATTCTGGGTCTTGATTGTCTTCTATCAATTAGGTCCGTGACTCTTTGAATGAGTAATAACAATTTGGTGTTTTTCGAAAAAAAAAAAAAAGATCCGTGACTATTTTAGGTTTTGTTTGAGTAACCATCACTTGGAAAATAGAAATATTCCCCTTTCCTTGGAGAATTTATTGGATTGTTGCGAACAAAACAAAAGGGGTGCACATTGGAATAAGTGGTTTGTTATCGAGCCTTCTTATTGGGAACAATAACAGTATCCCTCAATACTCAAAGTTTCATACATAAAGCGAGTTTTCAGAAAACTACTCGAGCCTTAGCAAAAGCAGTTATTCGAGAATCGAAAGTCAGTGAATTTGAAATCCATTGCAATATAAATTTTTCCAAACAAACTCAATAAATTTATCATTATGAATTTGAAATTCGTAATTTCAATTCCATAAAACACAACATCAGGGAAGCCAATCAATCACCGAAAAAGGGGGGGAAATATGATGGAGAGTGTGGGTTTTATGCATTTTAAAATTTAATTTAAATTGATTAATATGTTGCTTTTAGCTAAAGTCCTTTATTTACACCGAGACAACTAAAAATAGTAATTGTTTTATGATGTGAAAAATGAAACAAAAGAAAATGAAACATTGGAGATCTCTCTCTCTCTCTCTCTATATATATATATATCGTAAGCACCAATATTTTATTATTGTTTTTTTTATTGTAAATTAAACATTCATGATGTATCAACAATACAATCCATCTATTTGAATTATCGTAGAGGTGTATATACACTTGGGTATGTATTATTGATATTTGCCAATTGTTAAATTTATCGATGTTGATTTATTTTCCTCGCACAATGAGAACTATATTAAATGACATAATTCCCAATAAATGGCTTTTAATTGGTTTTATTAATCTGCAGAGCAAATATTGTTCATGGGATTTAAATTTAAAATACATGTCAGTATGTAAGTTTTGAAATTCCGTGCACTGCTTGTTTTTTACCCACAAATTATATTAAATTACTCACACAACTGAAAATCTTTTAACCGCCACGTGAATCAATGGCGTGTCTCACAGTTCAAAAGATTGGTAGGAATCACGTTTTTCAATTATGAAATATTAATGGGAATCTCGTTGTACTTCCTAGAAATATCTAATAAAAATATTAAAAAATAATGAATTAATAAAACAAATTCAACATAAAAATAAATCAGAGAATGTAACATTAATATGCAAGTTGATAAAACGAGTAAAATAAAGGCGGAAAAACACTTTACATCCGAACATTAATTATTTTTGCACTTTTCACTATATATATATATATATTTTGGTACACTATTATGTGAATAACTCATTGGATGCTATATAGTTGGGTAGTACACAATTATACTTTCAATAATTTAATTGAGTATGATGATATACTGATTTTATTTTATAATACTTTTTTATATTATTATATTCAAATCAAACGCCTAAAAACACAAATTTAGCACTACTGAATAGGGTAGTTCGAACAATTCTCCAATAGGGTAGTATGAACACATGCCTCATCATTTGATGCTAATATCTAATATTCTATATTTTTCAATGATTCTTTTGGTCAAAAATATGTTTTAGTGAGTATGAAGTTGGATAGTTCATATAATCATAATTAAAAAAAATACAAAAACAAATATAATCCAGGAGTAATGTATTTTTCCCATAAAACAATTTAACCTCCATGAAAAAGGGGGGCAGTGAAACCAATTTTCTCACCCCAAGTTGGATAGTTCATTAGAAAATGAACACGTGACTCGTCTATTTTCGACCAAAAAATTCATTAGAAAATGAACACGTGACTCATCGTTTGATGCTAATATCCATTATTCTATATTTTTCAATAATTTTTTTGGTCGAAAATATGTTTTAGTGAGTATAAAGTTGGATAGTTCATATAATTATAATAAAAAAAATGCAAAAACGAATATAATCCAGCAGTAAGGTATTTATCCCATAAAACAATTTAACCTTCGTGAAAAATGAAAAAAAGTGGAGGCAGTGAAACCAATTTTCCAACTCCAAGTCGAATGCGGTACGCTTTTTTTCACAGTGGGACAACTTTTTCTAAGCGGCTAAATTGCTTTTTTCTAACCACGGACAATTCACAACCTATAAAAATAATTTAACCTCTCATTCAGTGTTATAAGCAGCATCTTTTACACACTCAAATTATATAATCAAAAGGACACGTAATCACGCACATCGAAGATAATCTACTTTAATAAAGCATGTTTATATGAGAATTGCAAGTCCAAACGTCACCTTTAAATCTAGAGGTGTAGCAAAGATTTAACTTTGGGGTTTGCGAGCTAATATTCAAATTTCACATTTTATAAAGGCCAGTGTTATTTTTTTTTAAAGCAGATAAGATTTTTAAAGTTCTATAAAGTATATGATATACATTACTATTAGATAACATTGAAAGACTAAATGTGTTGACTATTTTTATTTTTATTATTTTTTTCACTTGCTACATTTAAATGTTATCAATAATTAAGTATAACATGAAAAAAAAAAACTAAAAAGTACCAATTGCTGCACCCCTATGATTTAAAGAAACATCTTTATTAGGTATCATGAAAATAAAAGGATACCATTACTAAGTAATGGTAATTTTCTTAGAGTTCGTTTGGACGGTTTTTTTTTTTATAGAGAACCATTTAGTTTTTATAAAAATCATTTTAATTGAAAAAAGTTGTGTCTGGTTTTTTTTTTTCAAGCATAAGTCCAAAAAATATAACTATTTATGATTTTTTTAGAAGATATTCGCAATAATTTTAAATAAAATTAATTTAATAAAAATATATTGTAAAATACTTTGAATTGTGTTCATTCAATAACAAATTTATTTGACTTAAAAAAACATATATTGTAAAAAGTATAGCTCAATAAATATCAATCCAAACAGGCCCTTAGAATATCACGGATGTGAGAAACAACTTTCAAGCAATTTTCATTAAAATTTCCATTTATCCGATGTTAAACTTGAATATTGATTTTTTTTCCCCACTCATAAAAGCAAAGATAAAAAAAGCATTTAGTAGATAAGTAGAAAGAAAGTCAAAGGAAGAATTAGGCAGCGAGCTAAAAATGGTACTACTGGTACAACTTTAGCCACAATTTCCAAATTAATTAAAAAGTGGAAAAAACTGAAAAGAAAAAGAAAAAGAAAAAGAAAAAGAAATTTAACTGTGCAATGTTGCCACCTTCTCCCCACCCAAATTAAACATCATCCCACCCCCCTCTCTCTCTAGAATCCCATCTCTCTCTCTCTCTCTCTCTCAACCCATCTTTCTACCCCTTTCCTCCCAAAACCCCATCCCCATCCTATACATACAAGCCTGTATCTATTGCTTTCGCGGACATACACAAGCACACGCATATTCTTCTGCACAAACTCACACACATGCACTGTGAGTTTGTACGGAATCACGACTGGGCGGTGACTTCGATTTTCGCTGCGGTTTCTTGAGGGTTTTGATTCGAAATACTCCTACAGATGCAATCCATATTTGCTTCCTCCGCTCCCGGCCGCCTTCTGTGATGACTATTCCCACCAGCCGATGGCTATTTCCACGCTCCGTTTCGCACTTTCGCCGCATATGATAGGATTGGTGTTAGTCCTATTACTGTCAATCTCCGCAAACCCTAGGTCGATTCTAGCTTCAGCGGAGTCTGGCTTTGACTTGGATTTCGACTCCGATGTTTTTTTGTTCCACCAGGACTACACGCCGCCAGCGCCGCCCCCTCCGCCGCCGCATCCGCCGTCGCTCTCATGCGAGTCCGATCTCGGCGGCATTGGTTCGTTGGACACCACTTGCGAAATAGTCTCCAATTTGAACCTATCAAAGGATGTGTATGTAGAAGGCAAGGGCAATTTTGTAATTTTGCCTAACGTTACTGTGAATTGTTCGTCGTTTTCTGGGTGCGAGCTTGCGATAAATATTACGGGAAACTTCACTTTGGGTGAGAATTCATCGATAATCTGCGGCACTTTTGAGTTAGTCTCGGATAATGCGAGTTTTGGCAATGGTTCTGCTGTTAATACTACGGGGTTGGCAGGGTCGCCGCCTACGCAGACTAGCGGGACCCCTCAAGGAGTTGATGGAGCTGGCGGGGGGCATGGGGGTAGGGGCGCCGCATGTCTGAAGGATAAGAGTAAGCTTCCTGAAGATGTGTGGGGAGGGGATGCTTATTCATGGTCAAGTTTGGGCAAGCCCTGGAGTTATGGGAGTAAAGGTGGGACTACGAGTAGGGAAGTTGATTATGGGGGTGGAGGAGGAGGGAGGGTAATGTTTCTGGTTTCAAAGCTTTTGGAGGTGAATGGCAGTGTTTTGGCTGATGGAGGAGATGGAGGTGCCAAAGGTGGAGGCGGGTCTGGAGGCAGCATATACATCAAGGCTTATAAAATGTAAATTCTTTGTTATTTTCTTGCTATGTTTTTATTCTGATCCATGTCAAGCTTTTAAGTGCCATATGAACGGAACTGCCATATACTCAGTTGTTTGTAGTTTGGACCGAAGAAGAACCTATTGTTGCTAACTTATATTAGTGAATATAGATCTATGGCTATGATTCGGACCATAAGTGATTGATCGTTTCATTGAACTTCAGAATGGATGTAAGCGGTTGGAAATTGTATTCCTACTCGTTTTGAGGTAGTGTGGGTCATAATGATGGTTGTATTTGTATTGAGTGCATCAGTCTCACATTGAGCTAGTTCACCTTGCTGTCTTGTTGTGGTTTATTCCATGGCACTGAATATACCATTTTTCTCAACTGAAAGCTGCCATTTGGTAATTCTAGACTATCTTTATTTTTGATAACTTAGGGCGACTGATATTGACTGTCAAAAGTCTATTGGAAGGTAATGTAGTTGTCATATTTCTAAGATGTCATACCTCGAGGATTTTGCTTCTTTAATGGTTATTTTCTCATCCTTCTACTTTCATACTTTTCCTTAAGCCTGCTAGCCCAAATTTGTGGACTGGTGAGTCAACATTATATGTCTGGGATGTGTTCCTGGCATTGCAAGCTGTTTCTTAGGTTTCCATTCCGCGAATTATTTAATATTTTCAACAGCTGAACTGAAATTATAAGTGAAAAAGAAAATGTTCCGTGAGTTTCTTATTAGCAGAATGTCTATTACCATTGTATCATATCATGCTTATCACGCCGAAAGCTGTGGAAGTACTACCTTGATGAAGTTAACTTTGGGAAGAAAATCTGCCTAACCTAGTATCTACTTCAAATGTTAACAGTGTATTTTCTTTAGCATCGATGCCTACTTTGAATTGGTTCCATATCCACTTTTTTGAATTAAATTGCTTTGGGTTTTTTTTTTATGTTTTGTTTTGTTTAGCATCTTCCTTTATAGCCTGATTTGATTAATAATTTTTCCATTATGACATTCATGCTAATTTTCTTTCCACTTTTGCGTATTCATTGAGCCTTCCATAACAATTCTTCCCCATGTTTGTGCTGCATGGGTTAACATCTTTGTGGAAATAACACCCTCGTTCCCCTCATTTTGTCAACAGTTATATATGATGAGTAGACGCACTCTTTGGGTTTTCCTATGGTGTTCATTATCAATCTTTAGCTGATCCTGTATTCTTGTTGACTTTGTGATCCTTGTAAGAGCATCTGCTCTATCTGAAGCCAATGAAAAGTCTATTTGCAATTTATTTTAACCCTGTTGTTTCTTGTAAAGTGCAGGATTGGAATTGGCAGAATAAGTGCTTGTGGGGGCAATGGATTTGCCGGAGGTGGTGGTGGCAGAATTTCCGTCGATATTTTTAGCAGGCATGACGAACCAGTCATTTCTGCACATGGTATGACCTGTGAATTTGTATCCCTTTTTCCACCTTGAGTTTTTGGTCCTAAAAGTTTTCTTTAGTCCTTGTGCTTGTGCAATAAATATCTGATATATACTACCTATTGGAATTTCTCATCTCTCAGAATTTAGAAGAGGTAAAGCAGTCTGGTACTTTGTAAAGGTTCTTAGCAGTAAAATGCTTCCTTGTCCAAGGTTTACCACATGTTGAGACCTAATCAGTTATTATGCTGAGTTTTTCTTGTCTCCATCTGCAACTTCATTTTTTTTTTCATTTTGCAATATTTTTTATGGGAGTTTTGTGATGGAGAAGGTGGCTTAGAGAAATGTAGAAACATTCATTGAATGCTAATCATACTCCCTGTTTTGGTCACTTCTTCTTTTTCTGGTGCTCGAATAGAGATAGTGCGCGAGGGTTGGTTAGTGTAGAGGTGTTAGACTGACCAAGGATGGACCATTCTACTTTGTCTTCATGCCCTGTAATCTTTTGTTGGAATGAGACAGGCTTCCTCATAACTGAAGATTCAGCCATTATGTCGAAGCCTATGTTAAGAATTTCAAAAAGAGAAGATAAAGAAACTCTTCATATTTTTCAGATTTTGTTGCTTGGCCATGTTGGTGGAATGGCGATCAAGCTGACACAATTTTGAAATTTTTGAAAATTAACTTACAGGCCCAGGTCCTTTCTTTACCCTATTAGTGATAATACTGGTGCTGGAATAGTTGTATATGTGCTAAGTCGAGGCTTCTTAATGCATTGCTTTTCCTTGTTGGCCTACATGCTTGAACCAAACAGGTTGTCTATGCCTTGAAGCTATATCTAGCCGTTCAGTGAAAAAGTGTACTTAATTTTGGAGCACCAGAGGTCTTTCTATGTGACCTTGGATTGAGCCAGTCAAGCTTCACATCTTCGTGTTATGTTGCAGGTGGAAGCAGTCATGGTTGCCCTGAAAATGCAGGTGCTGCGGGTACATTTTATGATACTGTTCCAAGGAGCCTAACTGTCAGCAATCATTACAAATCCACGTTTACTGACACCCTACTCATGGACTTTCCTCAACCATTTTTGACAAATGTCTACATCCGGAATCAGGCAAAGGCTGCTGTCCCTTTGCTCTGGAGCCGCGTCCAGGTTTGCGACTTCTGATTTCGTGTCATATTTACTGCATCTTGACGTTAATTTTCTTTGGTATATTTTGTGAGTCAATAAAGCTATATCTGTTGCATATGAGGTGATCTTACTACAAGAAGTGAAATTTGGTACTTGTCATTTGCACTTATAAAAGTTATGTACCTTCTATTACTTTTATGGAGCCACATACGAGTATCTAATTCAGCCATGTTAATTGCATGAAGGTTCAAGGACAAATCAGTCTCTTGTGTGGAGCAGTGTTGAGCTTCGGGCTTGCACATTATTCAATGTCAGAGTTTGAACTATTGGCTGAAGAGCTGTTAATGAGTGATTCTGTAATCAGAGTAAGTAGAAGGCTCTTTTTTTTTTTTTAATTTTTTTTGATCTATTGAAAATTAGAGGGAGTGCTGACATACAGTGACCTGTTCTTTTCGTTGCTTGCGTGAGCATTCTTACATAAACTGATGGTAGACTTACTGCATGTCATACCACATTTTGGGAGGTTTGTTGAGCTTGTATCAGCACATTTTGTGTTGATGTAATGTGTTTGTGAAGTTAAAGATTTAAGAAATACAATGTTTTCTTATTCACATTCTTCTTTAGGTTTTTGGGGCTCTTCGCATGACTGTTAAAATGTTTCTAATGTGGAACTCAAGGATGTTAATAGATGGTGGTGGAGATGAAAATGTTGAAACATCCTCACTTGAGGCTAGTAATCTCATAGTCCTCAGGGTAAGTATCCTCATTTCCTATGGCATTGTGTATTTGGCATTTGCACATGGGTAACTTGTCTATTTTCTTCGACAGGAATCATCCCTTATCCATTCTAACGCAAATCTGGGGGTTCATGGGCAAGGCTTATTAAATTTATCTGGACCCGGAGACTGCATTGAAGCTCAACGCCTAGTTTTATCATTGTTTTATAGCATCAATGTGAGCAACAATCTTCTTTTCAACATTTGTGAATCTTTTATGGTTGTCAGCTTACAAGGCTTTACTTAGGGATGGGTATTTCATTTGTCTGCTCATTGGTTCTTGTTTGTGCATAACAAACTGATTTGCCAACAACAGTATGAATGTTTGGGATTTGTAACTCATATTCCAAGTTTCTTTTCTGGTTCCTTGTGCTTCATTTATTTAGGATTTGTGGTACTTTGCAAATATCAATCTCTAGTATGCTTTTTACCTTCACAGACACTCTAAACTTTGATGCTTTTGGCCCTATTGCACAACATAGTCTTTATTAGTATCACTTATACTCCCTTTTCCTGTTCATTCTGTTCATGAAAATCAATCAGAAAAGTAGTTGATTGAATTCTATTTGTTCAGTTTTCGGCACAAGTTTGGTTGATTATCATCCTTCATCATAATTTGGAGCCTGTGGTGGGGGCATGCCATTATGATATCTATGACATGGTCATTTCTTCCTTTTTGTTCATGTTGTCCTGTTTTTGCTGCCCCATTTAGTTTGCACTAATCTTTATATGATGATGTGGTCTCTGTTCTCCATTTTGACTCAGATTAGACTTTTGCAGAACAAGTATTGTTTCCTGACAGAATATATTTGGCTCAGTTTTTGGTAGAATATGCAACATGCATTATATGTCATTAATTGTGTTTTTATTGATCTCTTGCTTCCTGTTGTGATGAAGATTGGACCTGGATCTGTTCTTCGTGGTCCTTTAAAAAATTCCTCAGATGATGCTGTGTAAGTTTCTGGTTCCTGTTTATAAGATCGTGCTAGCTATTCGTGTTATCTAAAAAATTGTTGTTGCTCAATAGGACGCCAAAGCTCTATTGTGATTCACAAGATTGTCCGGTTGAACTGCTTCATCCACCTGAGGATTGTAACGTGAATTCTTCACTGTCCTTTACCCTACAGGTGTCTATTTGCCGTTAAAAAAACCTTAAAAATTTGTATTCTCTATCTAAGTAGTCCCAAGACCTACTGCTTTGTCTTTGCTGTGTTACATACTGTCTACCGGTACATTTTCTTTAAAATTTTTGTTATTGTTATGCAGATATGTCGAGTTGAGGATATCCTGGTTGAAGGTTTTATTGAAGGCTCTGTTGTTCATTTCCATAGAGCCAGGACCATCACTGTCCAGTCTTCTGGAATTATAAGCACAACTGGAATGGGTAAGAGCCTGTCTCACCTCAAAGATGCATTCTATGATGCTATGTTCAATCTCTAAATTATGGGCATTCTGAGGAATCTCTCTTGACATCTGCATTTGTAGAAACCATGAATATATTGAAACCTTTCTCTTGAATATTAATATTCTTGAATTAATGGATCACTCTTATCGTAGACCTTCAAACTTGACCAATGTGATCGAATCACATTCCTCATATGCTTGACAATCTAAGATTTACTGTTTATGCAGGCTGCCATGGTGGTGTTGGTCAAGGAAATCTGTTGAGTAATGGTCTTGGTAGTGGTGGTGGGCATGGTGGTAGAGGTGGGATGGGATGTTTCAACGACAGCTGCATTGACGGTGGCATATCATATGGAGATCCTAATTTGCCTTGTGAACTGGGTAGTGGAAGTGGAAATGACAGCCTGGCCATGTCAACCGCTGGGGGTGGCATCTTGGGTAAGAAAGTTTATCAGCTTGTTATGGTTTGATTTTCTTTGCTCATTTTCTACTGCTGTATTTAATCAGAAAATCAAACAGATGTTGGCTCTGTGACTAGCCAATCCTCAATTCATTTTGAATTGGAAAGTGTACGTTCATTGTGGAGTATCTTTCTTTGTGGGTAAAGTCATTGTGGTCTATTTTGGGATGCCGTCTTTTTGATGATTTATTAGAATTGGAGTTAATGAATGGCATCTTATTGCTGTGTAATCTTGAGGGATTGTGTTCTTTGGAAGGCTTGTGATTATCACATTTGGCTGGGGTTTGCATGCTGTTTAAGACTCAGTTGCAGTGTGCCTGCTACATGCAGCATATGGATCACAATTGTGCTTCAGTGCTTCCCTTCTTGCACCATTTCTCCCATCATGTCGTATTATGGGGCCACCTAGTCATATTGCATGCTGATTCGCTGAACAAGATTAGAAATTTAGAAACCAGGAAGGTTATTTTCGTTTCAGATATTCAGCCAAATGGTCCCTCATTTTTGCAGCATTAAACATTCCTATATTGCCAAAAGTAGCAATGAAACATGGGTCTGGATGGTATTCAATGAAAATCTATTGTTGAACCTAATTCCATGTGTCTTGAATATCTAAGGAAATATCAACTTTGAGTCGTTAAATTCATTGGATGCCTTTGTTTTCTGATATATTAAATCTGAGCTCCTATTGAGACTACTCATTTGCCCGTCCATGCAGTAATGGGTTCATTGGAGCATCCCTTGCTAAGTTTATATGTTGAAGGTTCTGTCAGAGCAGATGGAGAAAGTTTTACTGGGAGCCTCCAAAAGAAGAATGCCTTCATTGATAATGTGAATGTTGGTCCTGGGGGTGGATCTGGTGGTACTATCTTGTTATTTTTGCGCTCTTTGACTGTTGGTGATTCTGGCAATTTATCTAGTGCTGGAGGTCATGGCAGCCTGATTGGTGGTGGAGGTGGTGGTGGTGGAAGGATTCATTTTCACTGGTCAGACATTCCCACTGGAGATGTATATTGGCCATTGGCTACAGTAAATGGAAGCATTCATACGGGGTTAGTGCAAATACCTCCTCATGCAGAATGCATGTCATGTCTTGCTGTGTTGTGTGAAATTGCTTTAGTTTTCTTCTTTCTGTTACTTATTTCATGCTTGCCAACCTAGGTGTTAAGAAGCCCTAAAGCAAAAATTTGGTAGCCCTGCAACTGCTTCCTCATACTGTACTATTTGGCAGCATGTCTGACTATTTAGTTGAAGAAATGTCTGAATCTTCTTGTTGAAATTGAGACATCACTTGCATAGCATGCTTGGGAAATATATTAACCACTGAATTAACTTCACATGCATAGCATGTTTCTGAATTCAATTATCTTCTTCTATTGATTTTTGTTGGTTTCACATTTCCTATGATGCTCGATTACTTTACCATAGGGGCGGATTAGGCGGCAACCAAGGTTACATGGGCGAAAATGGAACGCTCACTGGAAAAGCTTGCCCAAAAGGGCTTTATGGAGTATTCTGTGAGGTAGCTTGTGATTCATTACTTCTCAGCACCTTTCAAGTTTACCTTGGTGTTCCCCAATTGATAACTTGTTCGGAGTTTCATGTTTTCATTGCCAAGAGGCACTTTGGTAAAATGAGTGGCAAAAATTAAGTTTGAAAGTTAATGATGAACAATGACTTGCTTAATTCTTTATGGTAAAAATTAGAGTTCTCATCTACTTGACTGTGGAGTGTGAGTTGGGAGTTGAAAAAGTGAGATTCCGTAACTTTATGCTATTTCTGTCAAAGTAAAGTCAAAAATTACTACCAACTCAAAAAAACTCCCAGGGTGTGACAATGAAGCCTTGTTCTGGAACACCACAATGGGAATATTAGCTATAAGTTTTGGACTGCTTGAGGATATTTAGCATTACTTGTAAGAAATTCTTCACTGAATTGATCAAGTATTTCAATCACCTAATCGGTCATGTTATAATATAGTGATGTTTGTTGTTTTTCTATTCCGATTCTTATGAAAATGACCTGCAGCATCATACATGATGGAACCAGAGATTTGATTGTGATGTCTTTCATAAATTTTTGCAGGAATGTCCAGCTGGCACTTATAAAAATGTAACAGGATCCGATAGATCCCTATGCTTCTCATGCCCATCCGATGAGCTTCCTAACCGTGCAATTTATGTTCATGTTAGAGGTATATCAATTGATGGGATTACATGGTCTCTGCAGGGCCTGTCCCATTATTTTCTGATATCAGTGTGGTCTTTCATGTTTTCCATTCTTTTGTTTCCTTGACATTATGTTGTAAAATTCGTGGCATAGTCTTCATTATGCTAGGTCAGTTGACGGTTGCATGTTCCTAATGTCAAGTCTTGTCCCCTTATTTTCTTTTTATGCATGCAAATGCTAGCTTATTTTTAAGTGAGGTTCCTGTTTGCTCCTAGCAGGTGGTATTGCCGAAACACCTTGTCCTTATAAATGTGTTTCTGAGAGGTATCACATGCCACACTGTTATACTGCTCTTGAAGAGTTGATATATACATTTGGAGGACCCTGGTTGTTCGGCCTCCTGCTTTTAGGTCTTCTTGTTCTGCTTGCTTTGGTCCTAAGTGTTGCAAGAATGAAGTTCATTGGGGTTGATGAGTTACCAGGCCCTGCTCCTACCCAACAGGGTTCTCAAATAGATCATTCATTCCCTTTTCTGGAGTCTCTTAATGAGGTACTTAGTTTTATGAAATATTGTGATTGTCAAATTTCAGAGAATAAACTGCTGCAATTTCATGTATCTTCCTAGTTTCCATCTTGGCTATCAAGAAAGAATATTTGACGTATGTTCGCCGATCAGGTTTTGGAAACTAACAGAGTGGAGGAGTCTCAGAGTCACGTGCACAGGATGTACTTTATGGGACCAAATACATTTAGTGAACCTTGGCATCTCCCCCATACACCACCTGAACAAGTACAAGAAATAGTGTAAGTTCTTTCCCTTTTGGGTTTCTTTTTTTGTATATGCAACGGCCACTTTCTATGATAACATGATTTCTTATCTGATTTATTTCCGTATTATCTTCCTTTCCCATTTAAGCCAAAGGTGAATATATGCTCTTTTAGAATTCTGTTGTTGGCTAGTTACTGCATTCCAGGAAAACACTCTAAACAGTGTATTTTATGGCAGATACGAGGGTCCATTCAATACATTTGTGGATGAGATCAACGCACTTGCTGCTTATCAGTGGTGGGAAGGGTCAGTGCACAGTATTCTTTGCATTCTTGCTTATCCTTTTGCATGGTCGTGGCAACAATGGCGGCGGAGAATGAAGTTGCAGAAAATACGAGAGTTTGTGCGATCTGAATATGACCATGCTTGTTTACGTTCTTGTCGTTCACGTGCTCTATACGAAGGACTAAAGGTAATTCTTTTGAGAGCTATATTGCTAAAAATTTTATGGACTATAGATGCATTCTTCATGTTCTGGAATGATTCTGATATTTGCTACAAAAATTTCTTAACTTCATATCATGTATTTCGAAAAAGCATTTATTTACCAACTTTCGCCATCTAAGGCATGATAGTTTCTAACAGTTCCGTGCGACTTACTATATGCTTAACAGCTGATTATATGTCAAAGTAACTGTAACTTATGGAGCCTACCCATATAATTGCTGAATAGGGCTTTCTTTCTCTTTTCTTTCGCTTTTTGATGCACTATTCATAAGTTTGATCACATAGACGATCCTTGGTATATGTCAATGAATCTGCATGCAATTGCTAAGGAAAATAATCCATTGGATTCTTTTTTATCCCTGCTGCCTTCTTGTTTTGATCTCTTTGTTTGGTGGCATGGCTGGGGATTTCTTTTGGGGACAAATCAGACAGGAATTAGACATGTTTGCGATATCCTTCTTGTATGCGATATCCTTCTTGTAGAAGTGAGTGAATGGGAAGTAGCGGATGTGATTGTTCTATCTATTTGATTTCTTTAACCAAATTTGCTTGCTTTTTCTTGGTAAAACCATTGCAATCTATTGGTGATGAGACTTATTCCTGGATGTCTCTTAGTGTCTCCATATGCCTTCAGCCTTCTTCTGAAGCCCATATCCTTTAATTGAGTACTCAAAACTTGAAATTTCAAACGCTGAATTTCATATTTGTGACTGTAGGTTGCTGCAACGCCAGATCTAATGCTAGCATATATTGACCTTTTTCTTGGTGGTGATGAAAAGAGAAATGATCTTCCTCCTCGCCTCCATCAAAGATTTCCGATGTCTCTATTATTTGGAGGTGATGGAAGCTACATGACTCCTTTCTCACTTCATAATGACAACATCATCACCAGTCTCATGAGTCAGGTTTGTCATTTAACCCCCGTCAACTGAACCTTTTTGTCTGAATCAAGGCAAATCGGAAACAGACCTTCCTCTTTATCATATAACTCTACTGAGACAGACTTTTCTTTCAGTCCGTGCCACCAACCACATGGTATCGTTTCGTGGCTGGCATGAATGCACAGTTGCGCTTGGTAAGAAGCGGTTGCCTTAGAGCAAAGTTTCGCCCAGTCCTTCAGTGGCTTGAAACTTTAGCAAATCCTGCATTGAGGGTATATGGTGTGCATGTGGATCTTGCTTGGTTTCAAGCTACAACTGGTGGCTATTGTCATTATGGACTTCTGATATATGCTGTTGAAGATGAAATGGACCATGTGTCATTAGGATGTCCTGATGGAGAACCTGGACATGAACAGCATTCACGGTATGCATTTTTGTTAGCATTAAAGCCTGATTGCATGCGTAAAAAATCTAATTGAAATGGAGAGGCATGCTTTCCTTCGTTTGTTGTTTTGAATAAGTTACAAATACTTACAATTATCTTTATATTACATTTATTTTTGCGAAGGTTTTATGTGGTTCCCATTATATCTAGATTTGTAACCCTCCCTTCTGATTCATGTGAATTCTTGAATTTGGTTTTTTGTTCTGATAACCAGGTTTAGACATTTGTGTTATTTGCATGTTGAGTGAGAAAATGATTGAAATTGGATATGGGAACCTTGATTTGGGGCCTTGAGTTGAAATGAAAATTTCCAATTGAATTTGGGCCATGCTTTTCATTTTTAATTTCCTGCTAACTAACTACATTAACATTATTTTGTGATACAAGATTTCACTTGCATGTTTGATTCGTGTATTGAAGGAATATTGTGAAAAAAAAAACGTATTAAATTCTAAGAAAATATGATTTCACTCAGAAAATTCTTAGATAAGCTTAAATAATACGAGACATTCTTCTGCTACTTTGGGATGGGGTTGCACAGGTGTTGGGCCTTTGAAAATTAACCAAGGTTTGCAAAGACCAACGTGGTGTCTAATTTCAATGACTTTATGGTTCTTTATTTTTCATTCCATTTGTTGGTTGAGGATGTGCAAAATGCAGCTAGCTATTAGCTGAGTGATGATTGATGATAGTCGAAACCGTTTTCCGTGCTTTCATGCATGTGATGTTAATTCAAATAAATTTAGAATTTCTGTATGCGGAGGAATAAGATGAAAAGATGTAAATCTTTTCAAGTACTTCCTGTTCTAGGTTGTTTCTTTGATACAACTCTTGTTTTTGTGTAGAAGTGCCGTGGGTATCCATCTGAAAGATGAGGCTTCAAATAAGACTCTCCTGGGTCGAACTCATATAAGCACTGAGGGTAACTTGAGGAGGAAAACTTATGGCGGGATTCTTGATGTTAACAGTTTGAGAGTGCTTGAGGAGAAGAGAGATATATTCTTTGTTCTCTCTTGTCTAATTCACAACACTAAACCTGTTGGCCACCAGGTATATTTTCTATCGCTTTATATCAAGCCTCCCCCCCCCCCCCCCCCCAAATCTCCCTCCTCACTCCATCCACTTCTGGAGGTTTGGACTATGTGTCTTACAGAAGATATTAATATATTTGTTTATGATTCCCTTCCTGAAAATGCTTCACATGTTCTAATGCAGGATCTTGTTGGTTTGGTAATATCAATCCTGCTTCTAGGAGATTTTAGTCTAGTATTGCTCACATTGCTCCAGTTGTATTCACTGTCCCTAGCAGACGTCTTTCTTGTTTTGTTTATTATACCTCTTGGAATTTTGCTTCCCTTCCCTGCTGGAATCAATGCTTTATTCAGCCATGGACCAAGGCGATCATCAGGTCTTGCCCGTGTATATGCTTTGTGGAACATCGCATCCTTGATAAATATTGTAAGTAGCTTTATCATGTTCAAGCTCACTCAAATCATACTTCTCTCCATTCTGTTCTGCAATAAGTTGCCATACCAGCTTTACCTTGAATGTTACATGCTTTTGGAACTTGAATGAGTTCTTGGGTTTCCCTTACTGTATGAACACGCACACACTGACATATATGTGTATGTATATATATGTATGTATGTATGTATAACCTTTGCTTTTTATGAATTGTCCCTCTTTTTCACAACTCTTCATGATTTTGTATGAGATTTCTGCAATGGGAGAGATGATAATTAGCTTTCTTATTCTGTTGCTCCTTCATTGGCCTGCACCAGGGTGTCGCATTCATTTGTGGTTATGTTCACTATCGTACACAATCAAGTAGGAGACTTCCAAACTTTCAGCCATGGAATATGTGAGCTGAATTAAGTTACTTAAGCTACAAGTTTTAGCCAATTTGCATTTTCCGAGTGTTCCTCATATGCGCGCTCTGTTTTTCTATGATTGCAGGGATGAAAGTGAATGGTGGATTTTTCCTTTCGCACTTCTTTTGTGTAAATGCATCCAATCGAAGCTCGTAAATTGGCATGTCGCAAATTTGGAAATTCAGGATCGTTCCTTGTATAGTAACGACTTCGACTTGTTCTGGCAGTCATAGAAGCAAATATTTCTACACTAACACCCATCGATTTTTTTTTATGGGGCTTTATTGCAATGTGTTTATTTATGGTAGTCTTTTTAGCTAAATAGAGTGGTTGACACAGGAGTAGAGAGACAGTTGAAAGAGAAAAGAAAAGGGGAAAAAGAACTAGATAGAGCTGAGGCATTATTTTGTAGCCTTGTGTTGTGCAGTTATATTCCTTTTTGCCATGTAAATATGATATGGGATATTCCCATTGTTCACTATTTTTATTTTGTCCTAGTTCAGTAGGTTAATTAACACTCTTATCTAATAATGCTTTTAGTTTTCCAATACTAGTTGAAGACGAATTAATTTCTTGTTTAATGCAGCTGGATTTTGTTTCCCAGTTAGTAGGTGCCTTCAGAGATTATGGGCAGGATAATTTTGTTATAAATTGTTTTTCGCTGTTTGCGGGGGTATCTTCATTTTATTCTTTAGGGCGGAACGGACTTTTCTCAATATTTTAATTGTGGGCTTAAATTTAGAGCCGATGTGCTCTAATTGCATTTATTGTGGGCCGTCGTTCAGACCGAAACAAGATCTGTTCGGCTCGTCTATTATTCAGCATTTTTAGGGGGGAATAAAACTCTGGGCCTGAAAAGTAATTATTTTAGCATTTGCAGGGCCAGTAACGGTCGCATATTTCGGTTAATACAGGAGTACCTTCTCGTAAGCCCAGCAAGCCATTTTGTTGGGCTATAGTGTAGAGTTGCCGAGCTTATTGGGCTTGTCTGTGGGCCCCAGTATTTTTTACTGACGGATCTTAGCATTTCCAGGTCCAGTAAGGCCACATTATTGGGCTTAGCATGGAAGTACTTTTCGGTAAGCCCAGCAAGCCATTTTGTTGAGCCATGGTTTGGGCCTGGCTTTTTCAGGCCCAGTATGGCAACATACTTGGGCTTATAATAAGCAATACTTGTTCTTAAGCCCTGCAAGCCATTTTGTTGGCCATAGTTTGGGCTCACAGTGCTTGTTGGGCTTGCCACTGGGCCTATTTATTTTTGGGGATGGGTCTGAGCTTTTCCAAGCCCAGTAAGGCTGCATATTTGGGCTTAATAAGGGAGTGCTTTTTTGTGAGCCCAGCAAGTTATTTTTTCGGGCCATAATTTGGGCTCTTAAGGTCTTATCTCTGGGCCTATTTATTTATGCGGATGAGTTTTCGTAAGCCCAGCAAGCCATTTTGTTGGGCCGTGGTTTGGGCTCACCGAACTTATGGGCTTCTATCTGGGCCCATTATTTGAGCGCATGGGCCTGCAAATAGCTTTTTTTTTTTTTTTTTTGGTAGATCCTGCAAATAGCTTTTACAGACCCAGTAAAGTCATGTTTTTGGGCCAACATTTGGGCTTTATTGTGGGCCTGAATTATTAAATCCCAGTGTAGTATTTATGTTAGGCCTTGATCTGGGCTTAAACCATCTTATTGGGCTGGGTCTGTGCCATTTGTATTGGGCGAGAATGGCCCCGTATATTTGTGGGCTGCCGTTTGTGCTTATAAATGGGCCTAGATTTGCGAAACCAACATCGAAATATTTTGGATCGTTATTTGGGCTCAAACGGTACGACACAAATTTTAGACTAATTCTTCAAGGTCAGCACTTTATACTTCTGTCGGGCCAATGTTTGGGCCCGAATACTTCATTTTGGGATTCAGAATTATTTAATTATGGGCTAGATACGGGCTACACTTCATTTTAGGACTGCTTATTTTCGGCCTGATTAAAATCTGAGACAAACAACAGCTATTTTGTATGCGGGTCCATCAATCTCCCAGCCCAGTGCCAGCTATGTACTTTTAGGCCCTAATTTTGGCTAACTAAAACCTACCTTAGTGCTAACCACCCACCATCCCCACCCCACCCAAACAGTACTGCTTTCCATTTCAATATTTTTCATAGTTAACTCGGCATCTGATCCCAGAATATCTGAGTTCTTGTAACATGAAAAATATTATTTTTATATTTTAACAACTGGACAATATTACATTGGTTGAATATGAAGAAGACACTTGACTGGCCAACCAAAGGGCCCCTGGAATGATTCTACACAGCTTCTTCTCACGACGAGGTTGATCAAACTTTATTCGTTTTATCTGCATCTTTCACAGGTTCCGAACTGCTCTTTTCGCCAACGGCGTTGGTGCATTGAACTAGATGATGTGTAGCCAATAAAATCTCCTGTTTCTCATTGGATAACGCACCATTCATGCTGTTCGTTTTCCCAGAGTCAGGATCAGAGGCCACAGTACACTTGCTCTTCGTTTCAACCACAAAGTCTCTTACCAAATTCTGTGTGGGCTCGGGTAAATTGGTTGGTTCTTTTTGGTTGCTCTCAATTTCCGGCAAACTGGAGGATGCCACTTTATGGCTGTTATGGGT